>CM062271.1:12620664-12785664 GCA_031216635.1 Dissostichus eleginoides | reverse complement strand
GCCTTTACAGACATAAATGAACCAGCGACTGTATTCGCCATGACACAGACAGTCTGTGGTTTGTACTTGTTTAACTTTTGTCTAGTTTCTGAACAGATATGAGGAGCTGTGAGCTCTGAGGGCTAACAGCTAACGGCTGATGTTGGTTCTGTGGTTCGCATTGAAGATGACGTCACGTCTCCACCTACACTGCGTTACTATAGTTACTACCCCAGTTCCTAAACTGTAATGGAAACGCAGCATAAAGTGAGCCTGGCCTACCAAGGTCTAACTATACCGTACTAAGCCGTGCGAGGCCCTGCAGTGGAAATGCGCCATATGTGTCTACCTTGTCATGTAGGGTCCACCCCAGGTACTTCAGACATCCGTCATTCAGAAAGTCTTCGGGGTCATTTATCATCCAAACGCCCAACTCCTCAATACAAGCAGCCCGGATCTCAGGCAGCCGGTCCCGGTAACGATGCACAAACACACCACGAAACGTAGCGTTCATCATGGAGGATACCTCCTCTTTGTTCTCCAGCAGCTACAACACAAACATGTCAATGAGAATTTCTGGATTGTATTTATTATGAACATAATTTAAACATAAAAAAGGGCAAAGAGCATTTTCTGTTTTTCCTACTTGCAAAAGTGTCTTCAATATGAATACTTTAGTATGATCTCTCTAAGCACTAATGTATCCTCTCCCATGGAAAAAAACAGCACATGTTTATTATGAGATAGTGGCTTTGTGCATGCATTTATACCAGTGTTTGTGTTTGTCTGTGTGTGTGTGTGTGTGTGTGTGTGTGTGTGTGTGTGTGTGTGTGTGTGTGTGTGTGTGTGTCACCTGACTGATGGTGGCCCGTAGCTTCTCCAGTCTGTCAGAGGCTCTGTCAGACGCGCTCTTGCGGTTCTCCTGGTCGTATTGCCGCTGGGTGGTCTGATGCTGAACAGACACGATCACAGCCACTTCCACCAGCCCAGTCATCAGCTTCATGGCTAACACAGAGAAGCATGCAGGTTGTCAGGGAGCACGGACACATCTAAATGTATCGTACGGTCAACAGTGTGGGGAAACTTCTGAAGCAATTGGAGTCAGGACTCAGAGAGACACGAGGAGAGCTGGAGCTTTGATGGCAAACACTGATGGTTTATTTGGAGTTACGGCCGGAGAATTGACAAGACAGGTGGTGTGTCACGAGTTGACACAGCGCTTGCCAAACCAATTCTGAAGAACTCTTTCTGTAGCTCGAGGTTTTAACTAGTTTGGAGTGTAATAATCAACATTCTTCATCAGCGAGACTAAAGCAATATGGACCCTGAATCTAACTAGAGCTCTCGTCCATAGAAAAGAATGTGCGCCAGGGAGCCTACGTCCCTGAACAGTAAACTACCTCATGGCAGCTTGTGCTCTGTCATAGCCTCTACAATGCGCCCAAGCTGCTCCTCCTTAAGAGAGATAGCAGCAATACCCAAGGCCGTAGACCTATGCCATGGGAAAGAGACAGTGATAGGAGAAAATGATGAACTGTGTCAAAGGTTGAATACCTAAGCAAATGATTCCCCAACAAACAGACTAACCAGCCTGCTCCAAGTGTAAATTAGCTGTTGGACTTTATTTTGTGGTTTTAGTTGAATAGTGGAAATCAATAAATAATGGGCTTTCAAAGACTGAGGTTTAAAAAACAACAACAATGAGAAACATTTACAGGAGGAGTACATTCTGAAGAACAAAATAACTTCTCAAACAACTGAAACAGATGTCAGCTGAATGGAGTACCTTTGTATTACTCCAAGAAAAGCAGGAGGAAAACCCCCTGGTGTCACGGAGCGCACGGAGCATAGATTTCTTCCCTTAGCAGGTGACTTCAATGCCTAGCAAACATGATTACCCCCAATCAATAGGTTTAGACTCAAAACTATATTTAAAGTTTTCTTGTGAAGTCAGTTTTGAGTGTGTTTACTTTTCCATTTTCAGGGTATATGCAGGAATCCTGAAGTCAAATTTAAGACCTTTTAAGACCCTTTCCATACATTTTAGACCTCATCGCCACTTCGAGTTTTAACCAGTTACATTGGCGACACTTTACCTCACATTGACTATATACAGCAGGGCTTCTCAAACTCCGGACCAAGGTCCGGATCCGGACCGAACTGCAAATCAATCCGGACCGAACCCTGTGTCCCATTAAAAAAAAAAATTTAATTTAAAAAAAAAAAAAAAGAATTTCTGTTTCTGATGTAAGTTAAAGTGGACCTATCATGCTATATTGGAAAAATATATTGTAGGGCCATACCTATACAAAACATGTCTGTGAAGTCTTTTGCTTAAAATAACAAACAGTTCACCCATTGTGGCCATGCCTCATACTGCTCATACCCCTCTTTTGAAGCCCTGTTAGAGAAACGCGGATTTTGGGTCCTTAGCTTGAAAAAAAAAAAAGAGGAGGCGGAACTAATGCCTGATCAGAATTCTACCGGAGATAAAGTTAAATTCTGCTGTGATAAAACGCCATCCTGTTCTAAACCACATCAAAGATTATTTCTGAAACAGTATGGAGCTCAAATGCCTTTTCTGTGCAGGTTTATCACAAGGTGAGTTCTTTTTTTATTTCCTGCTTTTAAAACACATGTGCTCTACAGTACAGGTTAGCTCTGAGTGTTAGCGAGGCTTGCTAATGTAAACAAAGACGAGATTACGTCCAAAACACGTCAGGCATTGTTTCTGATAGCAATTTTCTGTGGGTCCGCTGCCGATTTGACGTCAGATCGGCAGCAAATCTGTATCCGCTCGTTGTACACCCGTTTTTAAAAGATTTGGGTACGGAGGAAAAGAGAGGGTTTTATTTTCTGACGCTGCGTGAGTTCCCCGACGCACCGGGGACACATATTTATGTATAAAAGACATCACAAAGTGCATTTTGCATGATAGGTCCCCTTTAATGTATATTTTCTTGTGTCTGACGCGTTGTGAGAATGAACGTGCATATATATTTACTTGTGTGCGCGAGCGTGACACGCATTGCAGACCGCAAGTTAACCGCAAGTTTACCTTGACTTTCTAATGCTTCTAATGCCATTTTTGCCGAGGTTCAAGGCATTGGCTACAGACAAACAGTGCCATTTCTCCCACTAGTTCAAGCCATCATACTGTATGTATGTATTGAATGTGTGTGTGTATACAGGGGCGCCGTTTACCGACAGGAAAGTGCTTGGACCAGAAGGGGGCCCCCAAATAAGGTAGATTAATCCAATCCAATCCAACTTTTTTTATATAGCACTTTAAAACCTCCAGACCAAAGTGCTGTACAGAGAGATACATAAAATATAAAATCACACAGCTCAGCTCACAAAACATAAAATAAATAAATAAATTTAAAATAAAAGATACAAACACAAACAAAAAACAGAATAAACGTAACAATTTCAAAATTAAAAATTAAAATAAAAAAAAAACATAAAAAAAGATTAAGAAGGTCCACAGCAACGACAGGGGGGGGGGGGAGACTTTACTGGCATTGATCCGGACCATTGACCTTGTATAAAATTCACAAGTGGACCTTTAACAACAAAGTTTGAGTACCCCTGATATACAGTATTGATTGTCCTTCCTCCTTATCTTCCAACCATTTGGACGCAAACTTGCATTTCCCCATAACGATGTTGTTTAACAACCGGCGTAAACGGACCTTCGCGCGCTAGCAAGCAGTGAGCGTGCGATGTCCTGTTCAGATGACGTCAAACCCAACGGGATGCCATAAATAAACTACACAGAATCACACTACACACCTACGCAATGATTACATTCAGGCAGACTTTAGAATACAACCTCTTTGGACAATTTATATACTTATTGAAAACAAGCTACAAAATGTAATACCTTGGAAAATGCCCTTTAATACTTTTTAATAGCCTTAATTTTCGCTAAATTGATTTATCAACTTTTAATACTTTTTAAGACCCCGCGGACACCCTGATTTTATGCACCATTACTGTACAGATGTACTTACCGAGCAGGGTGCTGGTGTGTCTGAAGGCTCTGACCTGCGAGTCGGATAGGCCGGTGAGCAGAGCCAGCAGGGTGGGGAACAGGTACTCGTCAAAAATAAGGCTGTTCCTACAGGAGCGCACCAGAACCCGAGCAAACTCACACAGGCTGGCTTTGAAACGCCTCAGCTCAGGGCCTGGAGTACACAGAGGGTAGTTCACTGAGTCCTGGAGGAAGAGAGAAAAAACAGAAAGCGAAGATATCTTACACCAGGGCTATTCAATTAGTTTGGAATGGGGGCCGGTTGATGAAAATGATCCAAAGCAAGGGGCCGGGAAAAAGATGGCTTGAAATATGAGCAATCATATTAAGAGCTTCAGATACAGTAAATAGTGGAGTGCATATATTGTGTTTAATTAAATCAAATGCTAAGTTCAGAACTCAGTAGGCCTACATGTGAAGCTGATTTAACCATCAACATCATTTAATTTGATTTAATTTAGGTGAAATTATCTAATCATTCACGCAGAGATGCAATAAATGTTGTCACAACAGTTGTCACTACAGTAGCTAGTAGGTGGTTCGAAACCCGAGCCCGCCGAAGTTTTCAGGCAATGTCTTCCCCTCTATCTCTCAATGTAACACCCTCTCTGGAATAAAGGCACTCTGGCCCAAAAAAAAGTCTTAAAAAAAAAAAAAGTCTTAACATTATACTCAAAGGGCCAGTAAATATCAACCCGGGGCCGGGTTTGGCCCGCGTGGGCTGCCAATTGAATAGCCCTGCCTTACACTTTTCTCATCATAGTCATTTGAGGCAGAGGTTTGCTATAATGACAATTTAGTGGCAAACCGGAGTAATTAACTCATTAATGTGTCCATTTATCAGCATGAGATTTTAATTGGTGTGTTCAATCACGCTGTACTCGTCCTTGGGATAACAATATCCTGGGATATAGAGGTTGTTGATTTCTCAGCAAATTGCAGTTGAGACTGGATGAGAAACATTATGATGAACTAGATTTGAACCCGCAGGTCTGGGAGAATAACCTTTATCTTCTAGTAAGTATTGAAACAAATCTTAATTATCTTACCTCATCAAACTCTCTGGTTAGCGTGCTGATGATCTCAGCGTTCTGCATGCTGTCCAACATCTCTCTGCTCACCACACCTGTACACAAGTATTCCACACAAGAGAGATGAACAAAAGAACATAGATAAAAGGTAGCAATCAAACCATTCTGGTTCTCCTAAAAAATCAAATGGCATGGTATGACAGTGTTTCCCACAGATCTGAATATACTTGTGGTGGTAGCCGAGAACGGGGGGGTGGGGTGCTAGTGAAGCACGCCAGGGTTTCCCACACATAGATTTTACTTGGGCGGGCCGCCCAGGTATATTAAGGTGAGGCTGATTCAGGAGCCCAGAGACACTCACAACTATAAATTAACCAAAAATAAATAAATAAACAAGTTTCAGTGTTTTTTCATATTGGATATGGCCATTATTTTATGCTTATTGAAATGTATACAGTTCTGTTGATATGGGTGTTCTGTTCCCATAGATCTAGTATCTTTATTTTCCCCTCAAAGTGCACCAGATTGATGCATTTAACTCCAAAATAAATAAAAATATCTTACCGGGGGAGCATGCCCCCGGACCCCCCTAGAGGATTTGAGGTCCACCCCCACTTAAAATCACATGGACAGGTTCCTAAATACATTTACAATTTCATTTAAATAGTAACCCATGTCCATATATTTATTTGTGGGTAGTAGATTTAAACTATAGGGCTATCACTATGGGCAGCAACGCTGTAAATATTGACAAATAAATCCAGCAAAATGGCCCAAAAAAAACCTGGTAGTGGCCTGGCTGGGTGTATAATTTCCGGCCTGACTTATTGTCTCAGTCCGGCCCTGGCTGTACCTGTTCGCTGTGCCATCGCGTGAAGGGTCTGCTCACAAGCGACCAACAGAAAGGTTAATGTTGTTGTTGCACGTCACGTCCCCGTCCCCCCCAACAGATATTTCAGATCTGTGGGAAACACTGTACGCTCATGAACTGTTTTCCGGAGCCTCGCAGTGGAGTTACTGCGGAGCACATAAAGCAAACCCTTCACGCAATAGCAGAGCGAACAGGTACAAGAGGGGTAGTTAATCAATCGCAGATGGCGTCGTGTTCACGGACGGATAAAAAAAGATTAAACCTAAATGGGTCGCGAAATATACTTTGGCGGACTTTAATATACCTGGGCGGCACGCCCAAGTAAAGTCTATGTGTGGGAAACCCTGTATGACTTATTTGCAATTTATTTTACTCTCACAAAATATTGATATATTGCGTTGTCAATGGACAGAGGATTAACACAGCACCTAGACATAGCATCGTTACCACATTGGGAGATCGATAGTTGAGTGCTGATCATTGCCTGAGCTTAAAATTGGAAAGATAATCTCCTGAACTCTGACTCCCACCCCCCCATTGTGTGGGCTCCCTCTTGACCTCTGACCTTTGCATCCGCAGGACTGAACAATGAAGTTGATGAGGACCAGCAGCCCCGCCTGTCGGCTCTGCTTGTAGCTGTCCAGCCACTCGTCCACCACCGTCTTCAGATTGACAAGGAGAAAGCAGCCAATGAGAATGCTGGGTTTAGATCATAGGGTGGATGAATCATATAACAATATATAATTCAATACAATTATGGATTTCTCAGTCACATATGTGGGTATGCCCTAAAGTTCTCTCCACTTGTATTCGTGCTCATTTTTTTTCGCAACAGTGACACCAATACAAATAAATGGACACTACCTAAGAAACTGCTGTAGGGCTGCAAGTAACAATTATTTGTATTATTGAATAATCCACAGATTCTTTTTGGTAAATAAAATGAGAGAAATTTGTAAAAAATGTCCATCTCAGTATCTCTAAGTCTAAGATGATTTGTTTAGAGGTCTTGTTATGTCGGTCAAAAACCCAAATATATCAAGTGTAATGTGTGTTTAAAAAAAGATAAAAGCTGGAAATCTACATATTTGAGAGGCGGAAAACAGTGGATTGGAATGTATTAGTTGACTACATTTTGCAACTCGAATCTGCTGTGTATAATGTCAGTGTAACATTTAAATAATTGTAAATATAATAAAGGAAGGAGGGAGTAGAATATAGCCAAAAAGAACTGAGAAACCTTTCCGTAACAGACTGTAATGTTGTGAAATGCAGAGTTGCTGAATGTGTTGTCTTCACCTAGAAATACCATCTGCAGTGTGCCGCCTTTCTACACTGTAGTGACAGACTCTTTTTATTACTGCTCACCACTCTTTTTTGTCTTCTTATTGTTATGTGATCCTTTTTTTGTAGTCTTTAACCAGAAGAGACTGGGACCAGAACAACAAAGGTTGGGATGGACGCATGCTGTCAATCATTGACTACACATCCCAGTGAAAGCACTCCTTCCTCTTTGCGTATCAAAGCTAATTCTGTAGGGTCAGATCAGTCAGCCACTGACAGCAGATGATAATCTCTGTCCATTGTTGCTTTAGAGCCTTGTTTCTCTTCTCATTACACATGGATCCTTCAGCACCTACATCCCTGCATGTGTTTATCTCTATAACCCCTTCCCCCTTTTGCTCTTCAGCTGAGGGTTTGCTCACCACCATGGCACTCTTTCCAGAGCGGACAGCATCATAGATATCCTTTGCACTGATTCCCCGGTTCCCCTCGTTCTCTCTCGTCACCGGTCTAGGAGAGGCCTGCTTGGATCTCCCTCGGGACTGCTGCTGCTGCAGGGGGGGGGTTGGAGGGGGGGGGATGGGGCTGCTAGTGCTACTGAGGCTGGACCCCCTCAATGCAGCTTTATGCCTGGGTCTCTTGGGTGGCTTTAGATGAAAGAAAAGGGAGGGCAGCTCAGCAGAGGATTTGAGGTGAATTGATGTTGTCAACTGAATTAGTGGTAGCCATGGTAAGATAAGGTACAGGCTTACCACAGCTATTACGACTCTGGATAGGCTTTTTTTAAGAACGGAAAGATAATCGACAATGATACAAATTTAATTAATAACAAATAACAAATGTATATTTGCCCATATCTACTCCATTGTGAATAATGTAAACTATAGGTTTGTAAATGAGAGTAAAGTAGTTTGAGAGAGAACAACATTATTTACCTTTGGACCAGTCACTGCCTGTTTTTTCCGCCTTGTGGATTTTAATGTCGCCTCGTAGTCACTGCCAGAATCTGAGAAGTTGTCTATCTCGTCAAGACTAACAGACAAGAAAACAGAATGAATACATTCCTCCAGCATAAACAAACATTGAAGGTTAACAAAAATACAAAGTCAGACAGGTATTCGGATACAAATGTTGATCATTTGAGCTCAGAAGCTTGTATTTGTACTCCTTACATTACTGTAGCACTCTGCTTCTGTGGCCAACAGTAGAATAACTTAGGAGACTCCTAGTGTACCTCAATATGTTATCATCATTGTATTTACTCCATTTAACTTTGTTCCATCAAACGACTTTTTCATAGTTTTATTCCAGCACTTTTAACTGGCTATTTTTTTTAGCTGTTATAGATGCACACATGCTGCTGGGGCAGTGCAAATGAACTCATGTCAGGTCTGTGGATATTATCATGGAGGCAATTATAGATGACAAGCTTTATTATTGTATATAGAGCAAACATAATTGGATATATATACTTGAGTTGTGGCTGTGAAGCAGAAAATGTTGTCTTTGACAACTCTTTATTCAATTATAGCAGATTGTTACTGTGCTGTTCATTTGTGTGCATTTTCTTATTAGAAATATATGTATGCAGGATAAATGATAAATATCCTAAATTAAATATCCAAAACTGATTAACTTTTACTTCGTCACTAAAGTATTGAGTGGGTTTAAACACATTCAGGTGGCAAATTAAGGAACCATCTAGGCGTGTCTGTCTTTACCTTTCAAATGAGGAGTCTCCAGCTGCCATTTTCAGTGATTGGTTTAGATCTACAGGTAGGTTGACCTTTGCACTGTTGCAGTGACAGTTACTGTAGGGGAGAAGATACGAAAGTGGTTACAAGACTAGTAAGCTAACCTTACTCCTTACCCAGTAGATAATACCTAGCATTGGCTAAGCTAACGATGAATTTAGCATTAGCTAAGATGACGTTAGATAGTTAGTTAAAGGACTTGCAACCGCAATTCTAACTAGCTTAAATATCTCTTTTGTCGACCGACATTAATTAAATGAGACAAAAAATATACTGGCTAATGAAGGAAATGTCCGATTATTCTTTATGAGTTTCTAACGGACAAGACGCATTAGCAGACGATCCCTTAGCTTCAAAACAGAAAAGGTAAGCTTCCAAGACGTGTAGCCAGCTAGCTGCTACAGCGACACATATTAATCGAATAATTACTTACAAGTTACGGCGTTTTACGTAATGATTTTTTAAATAATCGATCAGTTTGTTCCAATCTTTGAGGATTTAGCATGAATTATGCTGTCTTCAGTAGATTCAAGGGCGCGTAAAAGTACGCAAAGTGATTATCTTTGCTGATTGGCCAGCGCCTCTGAAGGTGATTGGTCCCTACAGAAGGTCACTGGATGATCATTGGTCACTCAAAACATGTAGTTCTGCTTAGTAGACGGCAACACACCCGGCGGTAACGTAAATGTGACTATCTCCATGAAATTCAACGGACGTCATTAAAAACTGAATTAATTTGAAAATGATATAATAAAATCAAACTATGTATTTAATTATTGCTAAATAAGTATAATTATACGCATTTACAATATTGGATGTAATTTGGCTTTACACTCTTAAAGGACATTTCTTTTACAAGTTTCTTTATTTACTGTCTATATTCGTGCAGTCTGTCTGCTCTGTGTTTGTCTGTTGTCTGTCTGTCCAGTTTTTAGGACCCTGAGGTGTGTCTCAGCTGCTCGCCGCCCCTCCACCGCGGGCTCCTCACCCTCTCCCCTGTTGGTCCTCCTCTGCACGGTCCATTGTTCTGGGTTTGATAGGCTTAACCACCATGGTCAAACCAGCTGGAGTAACACACAACTTCTGGTACGAACCTTTAAAATAAAATGCCTAATGCCTTTGCCTAAAATTGCTTTTTTTTGTAGAAAAATAAAATACAGACGAAACTTCAAATACTAATGAATATTATACTTTAAATTATTATTTCATTTCCCCCCCCTGTTGAACTGTAATGTGGACTGGATAGTAGTGCTTTGTTGTGGGCTATATTGTCACCAAGCAACACCTGTGTCAAACTGTTTACCATTAGGAGAAACCATTTCAATACCGTCTATTTACTGCTTTTTTTAGAATTTCCATAGGCAAAACACTTTTATTATATGGCTCCTATACAAGAAAATACAAATAAAAGACCAATTGTTGATATTTTAGAAAGTCTGTAGGAGGACAGTTAACAGAAAGCCAAACAAAAACATTAACTTGGGCTATAGCAACTATACTTGGTTATGGTGAGCCTTATCTTTACACATGTATAGTAGACTGGTCTCAATGTCCACTCCTAGCCTTACATTAGATTCTACATAAATAAAAGTATTTGAAAATCATTTTATTATTTTTGAGATTATATGTTGATCATCAATCATTCAATGCAAAATCTATACAAAATTACATATTAGGAGGCTTTTTTCGGACTGCTCATTTATTTATTATGGCACTTTACTGTTATTCTCTTTATTTTTAATTCAATTTCACCAAATGTATATCTGTCATTTTTTTTTAAAGTCTTTAAACATGTTTTTATATTCCTTTTAATACATGTAATTTATATAATATACATGTTATGATGATGTTGTTTTATGGCATAAAAAAAAACCTTGTAAAAAACATTAAAATAGCTTTTTATTTTGAAAACAGGCCCTTTTCCGGTATTGTGCAGCCAGCCCTGCCCTCTTGACAGAGTGAGCTGGATGAGTCTGAGCGACGGGAGTGCCCCATTCACACTCCCTTTACATTTACGTACAACAGAGGATCTCCCAGGAAGGACTGTAAATTAACTGGACACGGTGCATGGAGACATATGTGTGATGTAAAAACCAGCCCGGATGCATCTGTTCAGTGCACTTATCGGAGAAAACTATGACTCTTTTAAACGACTGAGGATTTGGGATACTGTTTTTACTTTTGCGTGCATCCAAACCGCCCATTCATTCATTCATTTTTAAAAGGTGCTGCACCCGTCTGGTTTTATTTAAAGCCGCCCTCTCCCCTGCTGTCTTTTTCTACGTCCTGCGGTGAAGATGGATACCCGCTCTTCTTCCTCCAGGTACCCGCTTCTGGTGTTTCTGTGTGCGGTGTGTTCGCTGTCGGGGAGCCGGAGTCCCGTGGCTTCTGCCGGGAGGAGCTGCGCCGACACCCGGCAGGTGTACGCGGAGAAGGGCTACAGCACCGGCACCGCTCCGGTGACTCAAATCTCCGGTAAGACTGCATCTACCCTGCAGTGGGATGAATCACACACTTTTAGATAAGAGGCTCATGCAGAACCGTCCCATGATCCATAACAAAATAAGTGACTAATTCAAATTAGTCATTTGATTCAAATGTAAGATACATGTCGCAGCAAAATGCCCTTGTTTGTCATGATATGCATACAAACACCATTATGCACATCCAGGTCACTATGAACTCGCTGTTCACCACCACAAATTATTTATCATGGGAACATTATAGCAAAAAACTAGGTTATCTTTAAATAAAATACCTAAAGTCACGATAAAAAGTAATATCTAAAAGTACAAGGTTGCACACAACTCACTTATATTCACCAGAGACATAATGTGGGAATATCAATGGTGAGGTTTCCTCCAGAGAAACAATACCGGGTGGTTTAAAACAAATTACACCCGCCCCCTCCTCCCCCTGGTGCTGTTTAAATAGGATGATTAAGGGGATGAGCAATTTGCCAACACCGGTGCAACAAAGAACCTCGCCCCTAATTAGTCTTTGCCTACTGGGCCAATGTTAAATCCTTGCATATACCCATAGGCTCTGTGTACTGGAGATAATCTTATCTGCTAAATTGAACCATATCACGTGGATTAATATCTGTGGGTTTTGGATAATTTAAAGTTTTGGTTAGAGGCAGGGATACAGGAAAGATGGGAAGTAAGGGAACATTTGGTTAAATATTGATGTCTGACCAAGTGAGGGATCATATGTTGGAGAACATGAGTGGCTAAAGATGTGTCTACCTCTTGGAAGTTCAGCCTTGCATTTAAATCAGTGAGAGAATAACATTGTGTGTGTGTTTTACCCTTAGACAGACTTGGAGCTTTCCCTAAATCAAATGTTTGAGTAAATTGTAGTTATGCAAAACAGTGGATCTCTGGTGTGTGAGGATTTATTTTGTGGCTGTGTGTGTGTGTGTGTGTGTGTGTGTGTGTGTGTGTGTGTGTGTGTGTGTGTGTGTGTGTGTGTGTGTGTGTGTGTGTGTGTGTGTGTGTGTGTGTGTGTGTGTGTGTGTGTGTGTGTGTGTGTGTGTGTGTGTGTGTGTGTGTGTGTGTGTGTGTGTGTGTGTGTGACAACTGCAATATTGATTGTGTGTGTGTGTGTGTGTTATCTCTGCCTGAGTCTTGGCTCCCTGTCCCGTGGGCCAGGGGAGCAGATGGCCGGGAGAGCGAAGGAGGAAGAGAGGCAGTTTAGAAATGGAAATAGAGGGATGAGAGAGGGGCTAATAGTGAGACACACAGAGAGAACAAAAGAGGCAGAGGGGAACATCAGCGAGGGTGGAGTTGGGAGACTTTCCCCTGTATTAACAGCAGCAATATTCATGTTAGATGTTAAATTATACAGACAAAGAATTCAAACCTTTTCCAGATTCAGAGCGCTGTTTTTTTTTTGTCTATTTCTCTCCCCTGCTTGTCGTTTGCATATCATTACCTCTGACATATCAAAGAGCCAACCTGAGTTGACAAAGAAAGACAGATTGAAGCTGAATAATTCATGCAGGGAAATTAAAATTATCTATCACATCCTTATCTTTGATAGGATTTCCCCTCAGTAACTGAACAGACTGATGATTGGAGGAATTTGGTTTTCCATTAAAAACATCTGCTTTAACCTGATAAAAGACCTACTGATGTCATTGAAAAAAGGGCTTTGTTTTCATTAAAATGTTAATTATGACTTTATTTTAATAGCAGCTTTTAGCCAGAAATGCAGCCTAAAGTGCCTTACAGAAACACAACAATAGAATATCTTATGTCTAAGCCAAATTCATTTTCTCCACTTATGTTTTGACCTTCCCTGGCCTTGTGTAGGTGAGCACCTGCGGCTCTGTCCTCAAGACTACACCTGCTGCTCCAGTCAGATGGAGGAAACGCTGGCCCTGCAGAGCGAGAGGGATTTCTTAAAAGCCGTCGAGGAGAACAGCCAGTTCCTTTTGACTACTTTCACCCAGAGACACCGCAGGTTTGACGGTGAGAAGCTGACTCAGAAGCAGTTATTCTTTATGGTCATATTATCTGTTTTTAAATGTAGTCTAAGTCTTCTCTCCTCACATCACCCTCCTCTACCGAGTTATTGGAGTGCAGAGATTAAAAACTTAATAAGGATCTTCAACTGCACAGTTCCTCTCAGATGGTTGAATTCTGAGTCTCAAAAATTGACTTTGGAATCTAAAAGCAGCAATGCATGAATATTGCAAAGTTCCTGCATAGCATGGTTCTTATTCATGTTTAACCGACACACAAGAACTGCTGAAATCAAAGTAACTTCAGAAGCTTTAGCATTGCACTCTCATAAAGTTGAGGGACTCACAAGAGACAGGATATACAAATGATTGAATCATGATTAGTAGCAAAGGTTAGGTTAGTCCCTAGTATGGGTTAAGATCCAGAAAAACTAGTTCCTCAATTCCCATAATGCAACACAACTTTGATTAGATTCTTTTTTGCCTGGTAAATACCCTACAAAATAAATGTACAGCTCCAGTTTGTAACACATTATTATACTTTTTGCGGTAGCCAACCGTAGCGGAGGTAACCCTGATGACATCACTATGACATCAGCAGGTTTTCTTTTCAGATGTTTGAGCGCTGCCTCTGGAGCCACAGAAAACCTCATAAACCAAACCTAACCGTAGCTGAAAACTGAACTTAAACATGTATACAAATTGGTCGAGTTTCCCTGTCAACAAATGGTGGCTGTAGGGAATCTACCCAGACAGCTTTAGTGGCTGTATTTCAGAGAATTCAGCCCACGTTGTCTCAATCTCTGTATGTATGGCTGCAGGTTAGTTGCAGCCCCAGCACAGAGCTGAATTTACACGTTCTCCTCCTACCTGCGGTGGACTGCTATCACCTTTTTTTCTCTCCTCATCCTTTTATATAATGTACATGGTGAATCATTTAAAGAAGCTGTAGCAGTGGGAGACTACATATGAGTTCTAAATAGAGTACACGTTGTTATTCTCATTTAACAGCGTGCAGGATCTGATGTAACTGTCCCTATGAGCTGTTAATCGTGCGCCCACGTACCTAGAAACCTGGCTAAGATATCAGAAGAGAATAAAATGGATGATAAATTAATATCTAATCTGCTTTTCCTGTCTGTTGTCTGCAGAGTTCTTCAGAGAGCTCATCGAGTTGTCAGAGAAGTCGATGAACCAGATGTTTACCAAGACCTACGGACGGCTCTTCACCCAGAACGCACACGTGTTCCAGGAGCTGTTTGTGGAGCTGCGCAGATATTATTCTGGTTAGTTTAGTCAGAGTTGCAACGATAATTCAACTGACTGAGTAGATGATTGACAAGGCTGCTTTCAGCCTCTCACAAATGTAGATTTCCTGCTTTTCGGTTTTACATCACATTGATCTGGATATCTTTGGGTTTAAAACTAGTAAAAGAAAACTTGTTAAGACACCACCTTGGAAACTGGGATGTTTTAAATAGTTTGATCACTTTACCTTAGTTTATTGATATGTATTGAAATGATGTAATGGTATATGCTAAATAAATCCCAGTGGGTTTGATTTTGCCATATAAAACGGTGAAATCATGGACATCCTGTTGGTTTAAGATGCATAATATGGAATGCAAACGTCAATTCAAGTCCTGACTTATTTGGCATGCCCCTCCATGCTCTCTTATTCTCTCATTCCCAACTTTCAAACTAAATGGCAAAAAAAAAGTGATTGAGTCTTGATTAAGTCAAAAGAAAGCCTGAATTGACAACAAAAAATACCCTTCAAGAGACAATTGTTTAGACAAATAACCTTACTCCTACCTCACCACCATACGAATGAATCAATACAGAGAAGTGTTTGGCTGGTCTGGTTAAAATGGTAATCTGGTAAAGAGCTGTGATGATTCTATGTTGCAGTCGCAGTTTAGTCTTGTTTTAGCAGTCGACATCCTTTCCGAGGTAAATCCACAGCCACTTTGATAAAAAGGAAGCATTGCCTTTTGAGGAGAATTGGGATGATAAGAATAATTGGAGAACAATTAAAGAGAGAATTGGATTCCCACAGACGACAGTTTCTATTTTTGTTCCGGATCACTCCGTTTTGGCAGGACAGCGGCTTGCTGGCGAGTCTGTCTGCAGGCTGTTGCTGCTTAGTCAACCTGTCTTTGTCTGCCAAACAACATGTATGGCTTATTTGAGGCCGCATTGTAGACAACACATTGGAGAGTCACATGTCAGTCTGCCAGTTGGCTAATGCACGGAGAATGACAAGCACCCATACACATTTAAGGTCATGAGGAAAACCTGAGCATATCACATATAATGCTAGGGTTGAACAGACAATATTCATTGAAGAAAGGTTTGTCACTTCTTCACTTTTATGTAGTCTGTTAAGAAAAATGTGCCAATATACTTTTACTTTATTTGTTTACAATATCCTGTAGCCGCTTGCACCAACCAGAGTTGTATTACTGAGCACAATATACACTTGTTGAGAAAGAGATACTTTCCCAACATTTGATACTTCCTAAACATTTGAAGGACTGGAGCTTGGACCACTTAATGTGGTTAGCCCTGATATTTAATTTCAGCTAAGCCTTTTCCAAAACATTGAAGTTTACTTGGCTATCTTTATAACCATCAAAGTTCTCCAAACACGAGTACAGTGTGTGTAGTCAACACTTACACTGTATAACAAAAGTCAGGTGCATTTTTCTGAATGTTGTATGTATTTTTGTAGGGTTTAATTCAGTGTGTATGGAGCTTCAGATGAAAATCCCAATTTAAAGCTCTGGAACAACATACATCAACTCTGCTGACGGGTGTTTTTGTGCACACAGGGGGCAGTGTCAGCCTGTCAGAGGTGCTCTCAGACTTCTGGTCCAGGCTGGTAGAGCGGGTCTTTTCTCTGGTCAACCCCCAGTATCAGTTCAGTGAGGACTACCTGGAGTGTGTCAGTAAACACGCCGAACAGCTGCAGCCGTTTGGGGATGTGCCCCGCAGACTACGCGTACAAGTATGTGATAAAACACGTTAAGAAGGCTTTGATACTGTAGAACTGCATTCACAGTTATGCAGATTTACTATGATCAAATGACTTACATTATTGTGCTCTCTTTCCTTTTGAAATCAGGTGATGAGGGCTTTTATCGCAGCCCGAGCTTTATCTCAGGGCTTGGCTACTGGTCGGGATATTGTTAACAAAGCAACAAAGGTGAGTTGTTATTTGTACTGAGATGTTCTTGTAAGGTTGTCTAATCTGCAAAATAAAGTTTGAAAAAACCTCATCAAGAATCCTAAAGCTTGAAGTTTCAGTTTATTTGTTAAAAGTTAAAAGTTGGACTCCATTATATTAGAAAAGGTGTCTAGTGATGCAACTTAAAATATCCGTAGTTTGTGTGTCAAATATATTCCACATTTATTTTGTATTTCTATAAGATGCCAGGAAGTTCTGAAATGTGGAATGACCTTTTAAAAAGTTGGACTCCAATATATTAGAAAAGGTGTCTAGTGATGCAACTTAAAACAGTTTTCATCTGTTGATGACTTATAATGGCAATGTATCCCCTCTGCGTACCCTAGGAGAGAGTAGTAAGAGGAGAGGTAAAAACCAGGATGATTAAGAATAAAGCAAAGGGCCATATGAATAATTCCCTATCAGATACAACTAGTGGCAGAACATTATGAATTGTGTCTTTAATAATGTTAATGTTATTCTTCTTATCCTAACCCTCTGACCCTCTGCTTTGTGTGTTTTTAGTTGACAGCAGAATCAGAGTGTGTGCGTGGTCTGATGCGTCAGTGGTACTGCCCTCTGTGTCGGGGCATGCCCTCAGTGAGGCCCTGCCATTCCCTGTGCCTTAACGTGATGAAGGGCTGCTTAGCCAATCAGGGCGACCTGGAAACCGAATGGAACAATTTCATAGGTGGGTGGTAGGGAAAACAACAAAAACTCGAAGTAGATTTAGGGTCAGGTGCATGAGCAATTGAGACAAATCCTTCATATATGAAAGAGCAACAATACCTTCAGTTTTAATTAAATAAGGTCGTAAAGGGAAAAAACTGCTCTGCTCCAGATGAAATTTTAAAAGCCTTTTCAATTATTAGAATTATTCAATTGTGCATAGCTAAAAGGAGACACCTCTTATTGCCCTCTGTCACTCATTTAATTTCACTTCCTCTCTCCCCTTAATGAATTCCTCATCCATTAATCATTCATGCTTCTCTGCTCCTTCACAATTGATCTGTCTTCCTATGTTTCCCTTCCCCTTTCATCAAACCCATATGTCCCTTCCCCTTTCCCCCCTATTCCCCCCTATTCATGTGCAGTGCTTCCTCTTACCTTTCATCACTCAATCCCTGTGCACTGCACCCGGACCCATTTCACCCCCATGTACCCTTTTTATCCATCCATTATTCTTCACACTTCTCTTCATATTATGTTGGCGAGCTTCCCAATCTTCCAATCCTGTAATCTCATACACAGATGACAATCTTTGAAGTTGGTTCAACATGAGTTTCAAGACACAGGAAACCGGCTTGATGTTTATCAGGGTTACGAATAGGCTCATCAACCAAGTTCTTTCTTTGTATTTAACCCCAGACAATCAGAACTTGAGTGAATATAGTAAAACGTTATTACCTTTGTATTTCCCTCTGTCCTCTATCAGACGCTCTGTACCAGGTTTCAGAGAAGCTGGAGGGCCCGTTCAACATGGAGCTTGCCGCCGACTCCATCTCTGTGAAAGTGTCGGAGGCCATCATGCACATGCAGGAAAACAGCGTCACCATCTCCACTAAGGCAAGGAAGAGAGCCCAATGCC
The DNA here is from genome assembly GCA_031216635.1 of Dissostichus eleginoides. Taxonomy (NCBI): domain Eukaryota; kingdom Metazoa; phylum Chordata; class Actinopteri; order Perciformes; family Nototheniidae; genus Dissostichus; species Dissostichus eleginoides. The sequence goes on along the minus strand of CM062271.1, from coordinate 12,767,424 downwards.
AACCATAACCCTACAAATAGGGAATTCAATGGATGTATTTCTTTTAAATGGTTTCCGATTTTGCAGACTAGCTTTTCTTTTAGTATTTATCAAACCTTTGTAAGTGCATAAAGATCATTATTTACCTTCTTTAAAAATAAATCTGAATCTTTCTAATGTGACAGCATGCGGTAAACCTGACAGGAATTATTCACAGGGAGCATGACAGCCTCACAGTATGATTAAAACATGGCAGACATCCCAGCAGCTTATCCACCAGAGAGACACCCACATCTCGTTACAACCAGAAAATCCTGGTTTGTGTTAGCGGTGCTTCAGGAGAGGCAGCTCTTTCCAGCTCAGCTTTGTGTGATGCTGCCTTGAAGTAATTTGGCGTAATTCTACAGGTCATGGACGACTTTTTCTGTTTAACTGCAGCACCTTCGGCCGTAAAATAGAGCGGTTCAGATTTCATTGGAATTCTCGCCAAAATCGCAATACTAACTGGTCCAAATTTCATGAAGCTCAATATTTTTTTAAAGCAAAATAAAGTTTTTAAATAAAATGGAATTAGGTTATTCTGTGAACATACGATAATGATGCAACAATTATCCTTAACGCCACTACAGAGAGTCATGCTGCAATTATAATACAAAATAATTGCAGGTAGATGCAGATATTTGTTTCTTGATCACTTTCACATGTTTTAGGCAGGTTATTTTTACACTTTTCTTAGAGATTTTGAAAGTAAAGAAATGACCGTAAATTAGAAGAGAGAGATAGAGTGCCATGCAACAAAGGACGCCTTAACTCCTAAAACATGGGATGCCGCAAAGTATCGCCAAATAAAGTAGAAGGTGAAAAGGATGCAGGTTGAAGGATAGTCAATGCAATAAAAGAGTTATTTAACTATATCCTATAGACTGGAGAAGATATGTTCAAGATTATCCCAGAGATTCCTCAAAGCCTGTTGTGATGATGATGGTATATTACAATTGTTATAATACCTTTTATACAGCGGTTTCAACTGTATTGATTTGTTGTTGTTTACCTCAGGTGTTTCAAGGTTGTGGAAGCCCCCGTCCAGCTCCAGGACGGTCCAAACGCTCCCCTAAAGAGTCAGGGGGAAACAGGAGGCCCTTCCGCACCTACACCCCCGAGGAGAAACCCACCACTGCTGCAGGCACCAACCTGGACCGACTGGTGAGAAACAAGCGTACTGTAGCTACTCATTCAGTCAGATGTGTTTTACTATTACTGAAATTGAGACATCTTTAAAACTGCATGAATGGCTCTTTTGGTCAGCACAACACGCTACAAAGAAAAAACATTAATCTCTTTGTGGCAAAAAGGGGTTATTAGATATCCAGCAAACAAAGTAACATAAGCATTCATTTGAAATGTGGTACCTGGCCTGGTTGCCAATGTAAGACAAGCATCAGTGTGTTGTTTTTATCTTTTTTTAGGTCTGATAGACTAAAAATTATGGAATTATTATTATTGTCTCTTTAGCCGCTAAATGCATAAATAATAACAGCAGTCATTCAAAACATTTTAGTCGCATGCAAGAAAACCAAAACAATGAGCTAAAAGATGAAAAACTGCCTGGATCAGATTAAATCACTAGGAGCGACTCTGTTAACGATATTGCGGTTTTCGAGACTCAAAAATGTTTTTTGCAGGTCATATTTTTGTGTTGAGTGTGATTTCAGTACATGATTTTGAAACTGTAATAAAGACAAAAGGGCAACATGTTTGCACTGAGCATGAGTCAGGGTTGAGACATAGCAACTGAGGAGGAAGAAAAGAGGACAAACTGATGATATAGCCAGGTGCGAAAAACTAATAAAAAAGAGTGCAGCGGTCAGAGGCCAGACAGTACTCCTGTGACTGCTGAGTGGTATTGAAAGATAGAAGTGCAGGAAAATAATTGAAACCAAGAGCAGAGGAGGGAGAAGGAGGAAGATAGGCATTCATATCTATTTATAAAACATAAAAAGAGATGTGGTCTGAGAAGTAACCCTGAAGCAATGTCAAGTCAGTTTATGACTTTGGCCAGCGTCAGCACCGATGCCTCAATATGTTTCCTCCGGCCAGCCATACCAAACAAGGATACTTTTGACCAGGTCTTAGTCATAACCGATTTCTTTCCGCCTCTGTTCAGGTTACCGAGCTGAAGGAAAGACTGCGGCCTATGCGTGGCTTCTGGGTGTCCCTCCCACACACCATCTGTAACGATGAGAGGATAGCTGCCGACGTCACCAATGAGGACCGCTGCTGGAACGGGCAGACCCGGGGGAGGTGAGCGAGATGGGAGTGGAGGGTTGGGTTTAGTAGAGGTGTAGGAGGAGGAGTGAGTGATGGTGCAGAGATGGAACGGATGCAACAGATAGAATTTTGTTAATTTAATTTTACCACCACCAGTCACATACATGCTCTCTGTGTGGGGCTGGTTTATTTTATGTTCAAAGAGACAGCCTAACACAGACATGTATTTCATATCACACAAAAAAAAAAAATAGAATGAAAATGTGGAATAGCTTGTCCTGTTTATATTGAAAAATCAAAAGACAGTCCAAAAGAAAAGGGACATGGCTTCGAACAAGAGTGACTAGTTAGCAGATCTGTAAGGCTGTTGTTAAACACAGCAGGTAAAGGTATAACATGTAACAATTTACTGTTATATATCATTTGTGACTTGATGCTGACTGAAGTTCACATCAAGCTGTGTCATTAAAAACATGGAATTTTGTAAAGTTACACATGGCAGTTTTTAAATAAGTCTGGGTCACATTGCTGCAATTTTGTGTGTGTGTGTGTGTGTGTGTGTGTGTGTGTGTGTGTGTGTGTGTGTGTGTGTGTGTGTGTGTGTGTGTGTGTGTGTGTGTGTGTGTGTGTGTGTGTGTGTGTGTGTTGTGTGTGTGTGTGTGTGTGTGTGTGTTGTGTGTGTGTGGTGTGGTGTGTGTGTGTGTGTGTGTGTGTTGTGTGTGTGTGTGTGTGTGTGTGTGTGTGTGTGTGTGTGTGTGTGTGTGTGTGTGTGTGTGTGTGTGTGTGTGTGTGTGTTCAGGTACCTGCCGGATGTGATGGGCGACGGGCTGGCCAGCCAGATCAATAACCCTGAGGTGGAAGTGGACATTTCTCGGCCGGATGTGAGGACCAGGCAGCTGATCATGGAGCTGAGGGTCGTGACCAACAAACTGAAAAACGCTCAGACCGGACAGGACATGGACTTCATGGACAGTCAGTGTTCAAATATCTGTATAACGTAAAGGAGTATTAAGTGATGCATTGCCTGTATGCAGTGGTGAAATGCAACTAGATACATTTACTAGAGTATTTGTTCTTTATTTGAATCTTTTCCTTTGACAGCTATTTTTCAGGGAAATGTGTTGAACTTTTTATTTTATTACAATGATCTGACCTATAAAGGGTCAAATATTGAATTACAGGCAAACATATGAAAATGTAGGTATATTTTGTAATATAATAACTATCCAACACTGAAGGACAATTGGTCAATTACAAAAAGGAACTTGTGATACAAGCGATACAACTTATAGTCTTAATTCTCTTTTTCCTTGTTCCAGGTGAGGAGGGCAGTGGCTCAGGAGGTGGAGATGAGGGGGAAAGGTACAATGATGATTGGCCCGGCCATGGGCCTTACTCCCCGCCCTACAACAAACCCCCTCGCAGCCCCGCTTCAAACCCTGCAAAGCCACCTCGGGTCCGTGAAAGAAACGGATCCAAATGGAACAAAAACAACGGCCAAGGTCGGATCAAATCAGCAACAAGCAAGCTGTCTTTCTCCCCGGTTCCTTTGTTGTTGCCTTTCATGGTCACTGTTGCCCCCATGTGGAGATAGCTGGTGAATACAGTCTGTAGGTGGAGGTTTAATGTCACACTGGAGTCTAAAGCACATTATGAAGAAAGAAGTCATTCCATTTTGTAAAACCAGCAGGAAAAAATAGACACAATCAGGCTAATTTAGCAATAATTAAAAACCTGTAAACAACACATCATAAATAGGTTAAAGTGAATATCATTCCTACTGCCCAAGCTACAAAAGAGGTATAACAGGGCATTGATTCATATAAACAATACGTTAGAAGTACTGCCATTTTCTTTTGTCATTCGTTTGACCTATTGGAGTGTTGATGCTGAATGTATTGCTGGAGCATATACGTCTGAGAGGGAAACAAAAAGTACAAAAGCAGGAATTTAATTAGCTCATGGTCTCATGGTTTGGTGGTCTTTTAGATGGAGATAATCACCACGTTATTTCAGTTAGCAGGCTTGTGGTTTATTGCTGCTTTCTCATGAAATTAAGTTAATTAGTTTAATCGATCTTGGTTTCAGTGCAGTGGTGGTTCATTTTAATCTTGTGGAAGTAGTAGGATTTAATTTACTTACATAATTAAACCTCCGTATTTTGGCTTGGAGATTAAAAAAGAAAGTCAATAGTGTGACTCTTGAAACCAAACAACATTTATTTTGAATGTACCGAAAAGCTCAAATTCCTTTGGGGTTACTTGTGACAACAAGGGGTTAACTAATGTAATATATTGATGTTTTTAATTTATTTGTAATATAATATTTCATTGTTCTTATTGTTATGATTTTTGAAACGGTTGAGTGTTGTTATCTTTTAAAAAAAGTGTCAGCCTTTTTACTCTGTGGTATGAAAAAGGATAAAACAAGTTGTATTTATTGATCATTTCCGTAAACCAATCATTATGAAATATTGTTATTGAACCAATAACAACCAAACACTTAATTAGCCTATTATACAATATTTAGTCAAAAGACCATTGATTATTTTCAGCCAGAGATTAAGGAGAAGTGTGTGTGAATGTGTGTGTGTTTGTAGGATGGTTTTATATTGTCTGTTGTATGTTCTGGTTTCACTGTTCAGGGGTCATGTTGAGAAGATGTTGGGATGTTTTTTAATGCCGTGCTTTTTTACCCTTTTTTCTTAAAGCAACAAAATATGATGAAAACAGTGAGCTAGTGTAAACTTTGACCAAATGTTGAAGAAAGACAAATGCTGTCAAGCGTGGCTATTAATTATCATGCGCTGAATGTTGTTTGATGAAGATGAAATCAAAGAATAATCAAGGAGGGAAACATGGACAGTGCGCAGGACTAGATCAAATTAAAAGATTTTTGACATACTCTAGTTTTAATGAGTTAGATGAGAAGAGGATAAATATCCCTCATTTTTGTATGGTGACGCTGCAGCCAGTTAGCTTAGCATAAACATTGTTACCGCATGCAACACCCACCAAACTGCAAATTCACGTTTTGATACCTAGGTTTTTATATAAGTTAACCAAACAACATTTGTAAGCCTGAGAGGTGTTTGTTTACCCTTGAAAATAATTATTATATTTGCTATCTCCCCCTTTTTTATGTTTTTATGCTAAGCTAACTAGCTGCTAGCACCATTTCCAAATTTTTAGCAAGAAAGCTACTTTTTTCAAAATGGTTAACCACTTCTTTAAAGATATTGAAATCCTGATAGGATTACAAAAAATGAGAGCAGAGATAAGGATGGGGGGATATTAAAAGAATGTAGGCTATAGATAATGTGAAAAGAAACGTTTCTGTTGAATGAGGAAATTCACAAATATCCTGTTGAAAAAGAGGAGGGTTTAATTCTCATATTTGGCTAAAAACATTCACATTTTACTCCTAATCACTAGCAATCTAATTGTTACGTTTAATGTGAAATGTAAGGAATTAAACCCTTCAAAGTCTGTTTGACCTTATACACAACTTCACTACAAACACAGTATTATGTGGCACAACTACAAATGAAAACACAGTATTTCACAAGCAACAGTATTGTAATCGATTGTACTTTGAATTACCAGCAGTCAAAAAAGGATGTGGCTGCAATATTTCCCTTGAATTTCAGGTAAATTGTTCTTTATTACAACCACTCATCCATCCCAACCACTGGCACATTCCTTCATGGTGAAAGTAAAGCACAACTTTTTTCATGTTGTAACAGTTTTTTGGTATCGAACAAGTGATATTTTCTGATCCATTAAAAATATCCTGAAGAAAAGAGTGTTATTTTCTCTTATTTCATTTTAAGAAAGCAGCAAAACATGAAACTAAAATGTTAAAGAAAAGTTCTGCATCAAAAATATATCACAACAAATCATGTACGTAATTAGATGTTATGGGTTGGATACTCTTAACATCAAGTCTTCATGGTTATTAGTGTCTCATAGCACTGAAGCTTCAGGCTTTAAGGCGAGCGGTCTCTGTGTTTGGGTCTTTTTCATGACCCTAACCCTAACCCATTTCTTGTAGTGAGCTCATGTATCCACGCTAACAAAAACAGATAATATAGGAGAGTCAAAACAACATTCACAGACCACATTTTACTCAGACACTATATGAAAAAGGTAGTATAAAGTGAATACAATCATAAAGCATAAGTGACAAATCACTTAATGCAACATATTAATTAAACCTCAATGTAAATAATAGCAGGCATATCATGTATTTCACAACTTTTTTAATTTAGATTATTCACATTATAGAATATCAACTATTCTAGATTAAATGCAATTTAATATCTCCCAAAGGTAAATATACTCCAGTTACTTTAAACTTTGAGGAAATGTAAGTAAGTACTTTTAGACAGTTTAGTGTTTAATTTAAGACTGGTGTATCATTCCTTTGATGTTTTTAGACAATGCATTGAAACATCTTAATCGTAGACAGTAAATATTTAGCATGGAGGCAGAAATAATAAAATCATTATTGAACAGTGAGCTTATTTAAGAAGACAACAATTTGAATTTCTTGGATAACATACATGCAACTAATTCAATGAAGATAATAATGCATATTATCTTCATTGTTCTTCATTGAGTTGGTTCACCAAAGCTAAAAAAAAACTATTATACATTTGATTTTGATTACCTTCCATAATAAGAAGACAAGAACAGCCAACAACAGGAGAAATGCTTTGACCGTCAAGAAGATTATCCACCAGGCAACTTTGGTTAAATGTTTTCTCTCGATGAACACTGTAAGTTTAACCTGTGGATATAGAGATTTTACCGTGTTCACACATTTGTCATGTTAGTTCCATGTTGTGATTGTACTGCAAAATCAAAAATGTTTTTCCAAGCCCAAAGCTATAATATCTCCAATATAAGTAATTTAACAAATCAAAGAACATTTTGTCTCTGTTTTAAATCCAATATTCTCTGGAGAGTTTGTCAAACAGAGAAGCATCCACAACAATGTTCAGGTAGTTCCAAGAGCTGTAATCCTAAATGGGACAGTCAAAAAAGATGAGTAATGATGATAGGGCTGCAAACATTCATCAAAGAGTCCTAATGTAAATCAGCTTTACAGAAATAAATCACCTCTGTAAATGTGGTGTTCCACAGGCGTGAATTCAGGACAATCACTGCAGTACTGTCCAAACCCAGCAGAGGGCAGCGTAGCTCCACACACTTCAGTCCATCAGAGCGGGTCTGAAAGGCAAAAAACAAAGCTTACATTGGACAACTAAAGTAGAATACATTTTGTCACAGCATTGTCTTTCTTTAATATAAATGTTGTGTGAACTCAATGAACATAATTCACCATAATCTGTGGCTAAACTCAAGCTTTCTTATGTTTATTTTTCTGTTGTATTACATTCACAGTAACAGTGGGACATTGTCAGTGTGTTACTATGGTAGAGTAGAATGTTAAGAGTAACTTAGCAACGGTTGGCTCTGTTTTTTTTTTGCTGCATTAATAGATCTCTATTTTCTCGTTACTTCACAATGTATTCGATTGTTTATTTAGCAGGGAAAATGAACAATACATATAATGAACCAAATTTAGGCCTACAAAATGCAAACTGTCATCTGTAGTTCCCTGGCAGAGGTCACTAAGCGCAGGTAAGAGAGATCAAAGATCAGCAAATCAAAACCTTATACTCTGTCTGTGTAAAAACAGACACAGTGAATAAAACATAGTAAACAAATTATATTCATCCTGAAACAAACAGAGCAAAAAAATAAATAATCCCAAAATATATATAACAATAATGATAACAATGATTTCTTACCAAGGTTTTGTATTTCCTCTTTTTTGAAAGAAATGATAATCCATCAATAGAGAGAGCTTCAAGTTCAGCTTCACGTCTTTTCCTTGAGGGCTCATGCCAACCCTTCATACCAAACATCATCAGGATAGAGATGTTTATTATTACAGCTGTTGCTTGGATTTGGAACAATGACACAAAATAAATTGGAGTTGTTTATTGCCTTTACACGTTTAAGTGGATTGATTTCGCTCCCAGGTGAGCAGGGGACAGACTGCACACCTTTACTGCTGATCTGAGTGAGGTACAGAAGCCACTTTCCCACTGAGTTCTCCTTCGGCCAGTAGATGTTTAAAGATGCATTGGCAAAAGATTTCAGTGGTCTGCCTAAGTTTGTTATCTGGTGGGAAAATAAGACACAAGAACCGTTACCTTTGACCTTTTAGTGTCTAACAGTAAGATAACTATTAAATGATGGTTCACCTTAAATTCATATTGAACTGAAGCTCCAATATCGTCTATTGATTTTATGGCGCTTTCACCTAGCAAGTGTTTACCAAGTGACACTTGAGAAGGTCTGGCTAGTCTGAAAAACAATGATACACCACGATGTTATGTTATTTGATTATTCAAAAGCATATAAAACATTTTTAAGACCAACGGTTTTTGCAAATAGCTTTAAAAAAAATCTATTTGTATATTTTATTGCATCAAAGAAACTGTTGTTCTCCACTTAAAAATAGCATGATCATAACAATTGATGGGTAATTTACATTTGTGTTGAAATGATAACACGTATATATGAAACTATAAAATATTTGTGAAAGAACTCAATTTAAAATAGATTTAAAAAAGCAACTCTACATACCCATATACTTGCAGCTCTAGTTTAAAAAACACTCTGGCTAACGCCTCAATTGGTTGTATCGGCACACTCGACCTGCATCACAGGCATAACACATTTGTATTTATTCATCAACAGAACACTTCGAAAAACAACAACTTGTATACAAGTTGCCAACGTGATAAACCTACTGAGGTTTCAAGTTGCAGGGTGACATTCACATCTTTTGTACTCAAAGAGATGCCAGATGTTGCGAGTAGGACATAAAAAGTGACTGAGGGGAGCAAATAACCATGACATGCAGATTGTAACACACACACACACACACACACACACACACACACACACACACACACAATGTTACATCACTCCAGGGTGTGATTCAAAACAAATACTCCACTGCCATCACGGTCTGTCAAAAACCTCCCAGCCTTTTCTCGTTCTTCTTTAGGTATGTCGTACGACCAATTGTATTTTTTGCCTATTGTTCATCAACAGAGGAAGCAAGGACATGAACCCAAAGCTATTATTGAATAGCTACACAACAAGAAAGTATGAAACACACATTCTTATTGTTGCATTAGCCTATAACATCTATGAAGGCTATATTAATCTAAAGTAAATCAATAAGGTTCATGTAGAAGACTAATAAAAGCCTAGATGGGTGAAAACTTTATTTGTATAGTTTTGAAAAAAATATTATTGTCACAGACAATTATGTCAGGACCTCTCAGGACCAATGTCTGCAAACAACTATATCAGTTAAGATGGCTAGATCCGCTCCTTCAATTTTTCAGCTGTCGACACCCATAAACCGATATTGGACTCTTTAACTCCAATCACGCGTGCAGTGGACAGTCCCATGTAGACTACTTCAAGAAACGTTAGTAACCAGCAGGTCACTGAGAGCTTGTCGGGTTGTTTCCACCTCATAGCAACCAATTTCTTGGCAGCCGTAAGGCCAGCATAGAGAGGTATTTTCTGGTACCCAGTAGCCGGCAGCTGAGATAAGTCATTCAAAAGAAAAGCAGACACAGATACAGGTACAGTCAAAGAAAATATGTCGGACAACTTAGAGGAGACCCCGTTCCAAAAGCGAGCAACAGGCGGGCATTCCCAGAACATATGGAGAAATGTACCAGGAGCCCCCATGGAGCACAGGGTAAACCGAGCATCTGCCAGAAGACCCATCATATGCAGCCGTCTGGGTGTCAGGTAAGTTCTATGCGCATAGTTCAGGTGGATTTGTTGGTGGTCGGGATTGCGAGACGCCTGACGAATGTTAGCCCAGACTGAATCCCAGTTCAAATCAGGTCTCAATTCTGGGACATCCTTCCTCCACAGTCTATCTAAGGCAGTGTTTCTCAAAGTGGGGGGTGCGCCCCCCCTGGGGGGCGCAGAGGCATGACAGGGGGGGCGCGAGAGACCAGGAGGAAAAATTGTTATTAAAAAGAAAAAAAAGATTAAAAAAAAGAAAATCATAATTTGAAAAATTATTGATTCGAAAATAATATGATACAGTGCAGTACTATTAAGTCTGGGTCTCTGTGTTTCATTCAAGCTCGGCTCTGTGTGTGTGTGGAACGAGCCATTTCGTGTGAGTGAGAGAGAGAGAGAGAGAGCGCACCGGTACCGGAGATCGTTGTTGTTAGCTTCTGGTGCTAGCGAGCTACGCTAACGGATATAAGGAGTTCTTTCAACAACAAGGTGGAGGAGAGTCCTCTCCTGGCAGACTGAGAGGCTCAGTGAACTAAAGCAGGGTTTCCCAACCTTTATTGTGCCAAGGACCGGCAGATACATTCAAAAAATAATCGCGGACCGGTTGTCAATTTTAACTCATTTTAATATTTACTCACCAGCAGGTAGCAACAGAGACTAATTGTATGTAACAGCCTGAACAAATACTAGAACAATATGCATCCAAAACATATTAACAACGTTTAAAAAAGAACCAGTGTCGTTTTTCGGAAAAACGGAAAACCAAAAAACCGACGTTATTCAGTTTTGTAACAAAAACGGGAAAACAGATAAACCAACGTTTTGGTTTTGTTTGTATGATTTACGGATAATCCAGTGAATGCTGGGAAAACGAGGAGAAGGCGCATTATGAAGGAGATGTCCGGTTGCCAGGGTGTGTGTGTGTGTGTGTGTGTGTGTGTGTGTGTCTGTGTGACACTGGCATTTGTTTTCAGAAGATATTATGAGAGTGTCGTTCGTTCCGGTGCACTCCGACAGAATTTAGCACTATATCGAGATTAAAGGTGGGGTATGTAATTTATTTCAGAAACACTTTTTGTTATATTCCATGGAATGCTCTTAACATCCCGATAGCAATGCATATATTAAATGCTTTGACAATAAATACATAAAACATTTTCATCTGTGGAAGCCGTAGCGCTGTAAAAAGCACGACCAATCATTTTAGCCGACCCGGCTAAAATAACTGGTCACTCTTAAGCTGTTCTGATGAAGGTAAAAACTGAAGGCGGTGCGTAAAAAGGCACAGCTCTTTACGCGCTGGTGCTGCACTTCTCTGAGGCGGAGTATACGTCCCGCTGCCTCCTGATGCTGCAGCCATTTCATGAAGTGAAGGAGGTTTTCCTTCTATAAAACAGCTGCGGTCAGCAGATACCGTGAGAGTCCCGGACATGAATTCATAGATCAAGGCAGACTGGTTTACTCTCCTGTTTTGCCAATCCGGTTCTTAAACAAATAGCTCTACACCCCTGGCCGACATGTCCTTAAAATGAAGTCCGAGTTTGAAATATATAGCAGCTTCTACTGAAGCCTTCCGAGTAAATCGCCAGAACGCCGACACCTCCTCATCTCCACCGCTCCCATGTTTTCTTTTGTGTTGCCATAAGTTAGTCTCTCTGCGTTTGTGCGCTGGGCTAATGCTAATAATGCTCTTTTTGGGAGTTTTACGGGGCATGGTTTGCAATCCGCCCAGCCAATCAGAAATAGGAACCTTTTTCTCCCACTGCTCTCTAGCAGGGACGGAAAAGGGGGTAAAAAGGTTCTCATGAACTAATTTTAGTTCTGGATTTTTTTGGTGTGAACCATAGACTGTATATATAAATAACGCAACAGAGAACGCAACATTTCGGAACTATATCGGAACTAAAGTGGGAAAAGTACTGCGGTGTGAACGCGCCTAATATGTACAAGACTCTTTTCATTGACTCTGACTCTGACTCTGAAGCTTTCCTGAGATGTATGGGAACTCATGGCCTTTTGTTCAGAAACACTCGCCTACTTCTTCACACTGACAACGACCTTGTTAAAGCTTGTTTCTCCCATTCAGCATCAGGTAATGTATTCATAACTCTGGAGGTTAACACTGTCACTTTCTCTATCTAGCTCAAAGGTTTCTGCCTACCACTCTGTCAAGAATAAATGATGCATTACAAGTGTTGTTTTCATTCTGGCGCTGGTACCTTGCAAATGCCTCTAGAAGCACTGGGGGGAGGCAGAGGAACATAATTATATTCATCAGATTAACTGTCTCATGCATGACTTTCAGGATATAGTGACCGTTTCAGCAAATGTGACCCAAAGCTAATTTTAGATAGATTTACTAGCTGCAGCTTCCACAGAAGTTATCACTCCAGTCATATATTAATTGTATTATTCACAAAAATTACATTGTATGAATGTAGGCCCCCTCCCCCTCAAACAGCCTCTATTCATGACTCATTTGTCATTTACGTTTAAACAACATTAGCTCCTGTTGATAAGATGGTAAATTGCTAAGGGCACTTATACTTAAACAAAATATTAAGATTGTTTAGTTAAAAAAGAAACAACTTTAAAGAAATTAATGGGCGTAGAAACATGACACAAGATGTTGCAAGCTTGGCTGATCCTTAATGCATCACATCACTCTTGGACTTCCTGTCTCTCTGTAATGGAAGTTAAAAAGAAAGAAAGTAATTTAATATATATTACAGAATCATATATCTATTGTGTACTGATCAGTACAGTTTTTGCCACGGTTAAAATAAATAGGCAATTTACAAGAGAGTCTTTGGTTGATGCTTACACGCATACAAAAAAAAGAAAAGATGATAGATGGAAACTTCAGAAAAGTTTGGTCAGAATGGGTGTGAAACCACAGAGGCTATCTTTGTCTTCAGTTTCAGAGGAGTCAACACCGTTAGAGTATTGTCACGACACACACAACACACACACACACACACACACACACACACACACACACACACACACACACACACACACACACACACACACACACACACACACACACACACAATGTGGTTTCAAATCTTCGTGCTAACTACTGATATTTGTTTTCACACCTGTAGCTTGCAGTCGACATAAAAAAAAGTTTTTTTCCAGAGAAATATACTTATTTCTTACAGAGTTCAACGTAAAGACTGATATCAGCCTCAGGTGCGTACTGCTAATTCGAAGCTACAGTCAGCAGCTTAGCACAATGACTAGAAACAGGGGGAAACAGCTATCTCCACTCAGGGAAGTACTGGACTCTAAATCTAGTCATGAAAGGGGGGATATCTTACGTTTCTTATGATGACCTGGATTAAATGTTGGGCTATGCAACTCACACACATTTACTTGTGACATTCATCATTGTCTTACATTGGTCAGTCAAACCTAATGTCTGGTTTGATTGGTTTGTAGATTAGTTTTTTAGGGCCCTTCACCCACCACTAGCGGTGACCTGATGCCGAGTACGATAGTGAATATCATCGTTTGAACAGTAACAGAAATCAAATTGATTTATTTTGAATAGTAATCACAACATAACTTTATCATTTTATAACAAAGGATGTAATTAAAACTCAATGATTGTGCTTGCATGGGATTGAGTTGTGTAGTTTACTAGACATTGATTGAACTAAATGAGTGCACATCCAAGAAGGCAAAACCAAAATCTATCACATTAACTGCTTTTGCTAAATTTAGCCTGCGGAGGCTTCTTGTACGCTAGTGACATATCCTGTTGATGCCCAAAGTCATGAGCATTCTGAGTAAACATGCTTTGCAGCCTACATCTCACAGATCCGCTCCTGCATGTGGCTTTGCTTGTTGTTTCACATACATGCAAACACCTCAGTGCAGTGAAATTCAAAGAACCAAACTATGTTTTTAGAAATAACACATCAAATATCTATTGTTAGCATTTCAGAAACTATTTCAGAAGCTCTTTTTTCCTGTCCAAAAATAGATTCTCTCTGCAGTACTTATACGCACCTATAGGAAGCCACTTATCTGTCTTAAGCAATAACAATTAATAAGTCACATTTTGGACACAATTACAAACAAGGAAGAACAGGATGAAATGAGCTAAGTTTTACATTTGTACTATTACATTACATTCTTTTTTTGTAAATTTAAATATCTTTCAAATGTACTGTTTTGCTATTTGGTTTGACTTTTAGCACTTGGAAAGTTTGACATATCATAGAAGATGACATATCTGCTCTGAAGTCGTAAAGCCCATCAACAGACACATAAACAGTGAGCGCTATCATCAAAGCACAATGTTCGCTACCTGATGTGCTTTTAGGTGTGAGGAGAAACTTGTATCCTATAGTTCCTTGTACATTGCATGCTCTATTTCAAAAGGAAGCTTGAACAGAAACATGATTTACTGTCGACTTGGGGAATGTGATTGAGACTTTTAAGGTTATATATGTATATATATATATATATAGACTTGATTTAACCCAGTGCAGCAGCATTTGAGGTCATATTAATAACATACTACCTAACACAGAAGATATTCTAGCAACAGGCATCAAGATAATGGCATAGGCAAAAAACCTATTGAGGTTGCTCAGACCGTGAGAGAAAAAAGCAATTTCCCACTAAAACAGTGACTGTTTTCTGCTGGTAGTGCATGTCATTAAGACATTTTTGTGGGTGGGAAGACAGTGAGGGGTTAAGTTTTTGTCATTGAAGCTTTAAGGTTGGCAAAAGCAGGCCTGCATGGAGGTCCAAATTATATCCTTTTAGAGATGTGACGGATTATGTAGTGAATAGAAAGACAAATCATTTACAGCCTAGTGGTTACAGTGGTGGTTTGAGCTAAAGGCTATTATACTCACAGTGGCCATGATAACATGCTGATGTTTGGGAGGTATCATTTTACCCATCTTGGTTTGGAATTCAAGCATTTGAAAAAAACACAAAATGAAATGTAAGCAATCGGGATTCTCATTATTTCAACCTAATGGTGGCACTAATGTGAATTTATCAAATCCCCAAAATGATTACAAGCTGAGAAGGACTTGAATGTCTGCATCAATTTTCAATGATATTTCATTCAGAGAAAAACAGTTTAACCACATGGTTGGTGCTAGAGAAAGACAGGAGGTATCCCAAATAATTAGGATTCGGGACTCTGGGAATCTTGAATGTCCATACAAAGTTCACTCGGCAATGTATCCAGTAAATGTTGAGATATTTCCTTTAGGTGAAAACTTTGACATGCAGTGTGCAACTCGATTTAAGATTGGATAACAACTGCTGACTTCTAGAACTGCAGCACTATCCTGGAGCGTCAGACAGACGAAGACTGACAAAGACAATAGAGTCCTGCGGGAGTCACGAGGGAGGCAAAGACGAGGCAAATCCTACTTTGACTGAGCTAAGTATCGCTGGTGTTTTTTAGCCCCTCATGCTAAAACATGTGTCCCCTCGCAATTATTACTGGCCCGTGTATCTCCTAATCGATATAACCGGCCTGCTCTCGTCTATCCCACATGCTCCACTAAGATTCAACATCTAGTCTCAGGGGGCCTGTGGAACTGCCAGTCAGCTGTTCCTAAGGCTGACTTCATTTCTGGCTACGCTTCCCTGCAGTCTCTGGATTTCCTTGCTCTCACTGAGACCTGGATTACTCCATCCAACACATCCACCCCAGCAGCTCTCTCCACAGCATATTCCTTCTCCCATTCACCCAGACCCACTGGCAGAGGAGGTGGCACTGGTCTCCTGCTCTCTCCCAAATGGAGCTTTTCCCTCTACCAACTACCTAACTTCACTCCTTCCACCTTTGAATTCCATGCCGTTACTGTAACCCATCCTATACAATTAACCATTGTTGTTCTCTACCGTCCACCAGGCGCCTTGGGAGACTTCTTGGAGGAATTAGATAATCTCCTCTCACACATCCCTGAAACTGGCCCTCCCACTGTACTTCTCGGAGACTTCAACCTCCAGACAGAGATATCTGAACTAACATTCTTTTAACCGCCTTTGCTTTCTCACTGTCTCCATCCCCACCAACTCATAAAGCTGGCAATGTCCTTGATCTCATATTCTCAAGGAACTGCACTACTTCTAACCTCTCTGTAAACCCGCTTCACACCTCGGATCACTTTTTCATATCATTCTCTCTACCCCTTTCCAAACATAACAAACTAATCTCTTCTAATTCTGCACCTGTCCGCCGTAACCTTCGTTCCCTCTCCCCCTCTACTCTTACCTCATCGGTGCTCTCAGCCCTCCCTTCGTCTGACTCGTTCCAACTCCTGCCTCCAAACTCTGCTGCAGAAACTCTCCTCTCGACTCTTTCATCCTCTCTGGACTCTCTCTGTCCTCTCACATCTCGGCAGGCTCGTCAGTCCCCTCCTGCTCCCTGGCTAAATGACGCACTGCGTGCTAATAGAACCATCCTTCGGGCAGCTGAGCGGAAATGGTGGAAATCCAAACACCCTGACAACCTCCTAACCTATCAAGCTCTCCTCTCTTTCTCTCTTCGATCTCTCAGGCAAAAAGCACTTTCTTTCAAGATAAAACAAAAACTATTTTCTATCTTCTCCACCCTCCTCGACCCCCCCAGAGCCCCTTCCCCCTCCTCCCTTCTTCCAAGCGACTTTGTTAACTACTTTGAAAAAAAGGTTGATGATATTCGCTCTTCTTTTTCTGACTCACCATTACTCACCACTGGGTCACCAGACCCACCGTTCACCCACACACTAACCTCCTTTTCCCCTCTCTCTCCAAGTGAGGTTCTTACCCTCATTACCTCTGCCCGTCCTACCACCTGTCCTCTGGACCCTATCCCCTCAAACCTCCTTCAGACTATCGCTCCTGATATTCTACCGTTTCTCACCCATTTCATCAACACTTCTCTAACTTCTGGTCACTTTCCAAACAGTCTCAAGGAGGCAAGAGTAAACCCTCTCCTAAAGAAACCCACTCTCAACCCGTCCGATGTTATAAACTACAGGCCTGTCTCTCTCCTCCCATTCCTGTCTAAAACACTTGAACGCGCTGTCTTTAAACAACTCTCCTGTTATCTCCATCAGAACAACCTTCTGATCCGCACCAGTCTGGTTTCAAGGCAGGTCACTCCACAGAAACTCCTCCTCGCTGTCTCTGAGGAACTGCACACTGCTAAAGCAGCCTCCCTCTCCTCTGTCATCATCCTTTTGGACCTGTCTGCTGCATTCGACACAGTGAACCATCAGATCCTCCTTCGCACTCTCCAAGAACTTGGAGTTTCAGGCTCTGCACTTTCCCTCCTCACCTCATACCTCAAAGACCGCACCTACAGGGTAACTTGGAGAGGGTCCGAGTCCGACCCTTGTCAATTAACTGCAGGGGTCCCTCGGGGCTCTGTCCTTGGTCCCCTCCTCTTCTCTCTGTACACAAACTTGCTCGGATCAGTCATTAGCCCGCATGGTTTTTCATACCACTGCTACGCTGACGACACCCAATTAATTCTGTCTTTTCCCCGTTCAGAAACCCAGTTCGTCGCACGCATCTCTGCTTGTCTAGCAGACATCTCTCAGTGGATGTCTGCTCACCACCTCAAGCTCAACCTTGACAAGACTGAACTGCTTTTTCTTCCGGGAAAAGAGTGTCCCACCCTTGACCTAACAATCAACATCGGCCCCTCTGTTGTTTCCCCGACTCAGACTGCAAGGAATCTGGGTGTTGCGGGGGAAACTTCTGTGTAGCAATGCAGTGGGAGTCACCGACTCAGGAAGGAGACACGGGGAGAGCTGGAGCTTTGATGTCAAACACTGATGGTTTATTTAGGAGCTTCGGCCGGAGGATTCACAAAACAAGTCCAAGAGTCAGAGGTCTGACTGCACGGGAGAGTTGCCACGTCAATTCTGAAGCGCCTCTCTCTTGCTAGACCTTTTAACTGGTTCACAGAGAGTAATCAACATATTTGAGGAGATAGACTAAACAGCTGGGAACACTGAATTACTTGCGTCTGACACTTATGGCCTCGAAGATTTCACACCTTGGAGTCCACAAACACCGAGAAGGAAGTGTTCCAGCGTACCCACAACAATAAACCATTTGTGACCGAGAGTTGCCCGGTCATAAACTGGGAACAACAACATATGGCTGAAGCAGCCCCTTTCCTTAAGGGAGATAACAGACGTCAGGGTTGGTCATAAACGTCAAAGGGCAAAAGGTTAGATATCTAGGAGTCCAGGAGAATTATTCCCTAACAGGTGTGACCCTAGATAACAACCTGTCCTTCACTGCAAACATCGCTGCTACAACCCGCTGCTGCAGATACACTCTTTACAACATCAGGAGGATATGTCCCCTCCTGACCCAGAAAGCGACGCAACTTCTGGTCCAGGCTCTTGTCATCTCACGCCTAGACTACTGCAACTCCCTCCTGGCTGGTCTACCTGCATGTGCCATCCGACCTCTGCAGCTCATCCAGAATGCAGCAGCTCGTCTGGTCTTCAACCTTCCTAAATGTTCCCACACCACATCGCTCCTCTGCTCCCTTCACTGGCTTCCAGTAACTGCTAGAATCCACTTCAAGACACTGGTACTTGTGTACCATGCTGTGAATGGATCTGGCCCTTCCTACATCCAGGACATGGTTAAACCATACACCCCAGCATGTGCACTCCGCTCTGCATCAGCCAAACGGCTCGCTGCACCAGCACTGCGAGGGGGACCCAAGTTCCCATAAGCAAAAACACGTTGGTTTGCTATCCTGGCTCCAAAATGGTGGAATGAGCTCCCCATCGACATCAGGACAGCAGATAGCCAACACATCTTCCGGCGCAGACTGAAAACTCATCTCTTTCGACTCCACTTCGAGCAATAAAATGACAAACAAAGCACTTTTATACTAATAAAGGACTGGCTTATCTAAAGCCAGTTGAGTAGCACTTGAAATGTTTTGGCTCTATGAAACCTGATGTACTTTATATGATTCTGTTTTCTTAAAGTTTGTATCTTCTTGGTCGAATGCACTTATTGTAAGTCGCTTTGGATAAAAGCGTCAGCTAAATGCAATGTAATGTAATGTAATGTGGTGCTAGAGGAAAAATCCAAAGATAACCAAAGTTGGAAGGGTTCATCCTGCTGGGACCATCAATGTCTGTCCAAAATGTCATAACAATCTGTCAAAAAGTTGTTGAGATATTTCACTCTTGACCAAAGTGATAGTCTGACATCCCCAGATTCTATCCAAGCTAGAAAATACCTGCCTGTTGCCCTCCTGAATAAAAACTTTTATTTCAGATAATTTTGACAAATGTAACAAAATTGAATCCTGCCACTGCCACATTTGTTAACTGTACATTGAGATTTTGAGGACACAGAATGTGTGAAAGCATTTTTTACATGATCTGTAGACTATGAAAGATGTCAGCTGTATCTGAGGCTATGAATGTCTTTGACATGTTTACACACTTTTCAATGTCCGTGGCAGTATGAATCAGCCATGCTCGACACTGCTACAATAAGTTGCATAATGCTCATGTCTGCAGCTGAAAGCCTCTTTTAAGAAAATCTCTGCATTTGTTGCCTATTTTTTCTCCCCTTCCCCTGACATTTCTCACCTCTCAAAAAGTTGCTTGTGGCTTCTGATTGATGAAAGGTACATTAAATAAAGTAAATAATCTTAGACAGACTGCTGCACAGACTTTTTGGAAATCTAACTAATAAGGTGTTTTTAAATTGTGTTGGCTTCAGAGATCAGTTTTTCAGATTTCTGCGAAGTTCAAAGAAGGGTGGCAGAAGTTCAAGGTTGCTCAATTTTCCTTGAACAAAGGAAGCGCCGTCACCTTTACTGGAAGATGGTGGGTGAGAAAACAACAAAAAGAGTCATTCTTCTTCTACATATAAGCAGTGTGAGAGATTCAGTATCACATCATTGGCGAATTCACACTAGTTTGCTTTTAAAAGTAGTGAAAGATGCATTATCATTCAATGTTAAAGCACTACAAATAAAATGAAATAAATACTCCGTTACAAGTAAAAGTCCTGCATTAAAAAGTATAATTTACTTGTAGTTGCAAAAGTAAAAGGTTGTGTTATACCAATTGGAACAATATTATAGATAATTAACATGAACAATTATCATGGGTCACTGAGAAGGATTTCATTTGAACTGCTTGGTTTGCATGATGTTACAGGAAGTACATTTTGTCTCAGCCAATGGGTTTGATTTCCACCTTGTAAACCTTGATCACCATGACACAAAATCTTCCATTTGAGTGTGAAGACATCAGTGTTGCGAGCAGGGCTCTGTGTCACAATGATTGGAGGACTGGCGGCTTTGATTTTTCTAAGTGCATTGTGTGAGTGCAACTTCCCTTTTCTACTTTAAGATGAAAGCAACTGTAATATATAGTTTTGTATAAAAATAACATAAAAAATATTTTAGGAATTATTGTATTTAACTGTCTTCTGTTGAGCTTGTAACAGTTTTTGATACTTTATTTATCTCTTTTCTTCAGCCCTGATTCAAACTGCACAGGATTCTCACCAGATCTCTTTGACTGTGGTGGAACTTGGTGGTAATTTGGGTTTGGCATGTTCAACTGTTGAAAATGAAGCCGGGGTTATTTTACTGGTATAAGCTGAAGTTTGGATATATGGTCGAAACAGTTGCAGCAGGAACTTTGGCGAACATAACACTTCAAGGAGAATTTAAAAACTCAAGACTAACTGTTAAAAAACTGAATGCTCAGTTTGTTCTGAACATCAGAAATGTAACTAAAGAAGATGAAGGAACATACTTCTGTCAAGCAGGAACAGCTTACACCATGGAATTGGTTAATAGCACACTTTTGGTTGTTAATGGTAAAGTATGTTCATTTATTGTTTGCTGCTTTGTCAATTACTCTCTCCCCTCCCTCCCCTCTCTCCCCCCTCTCTCCCCTGCCCCCACTGGACTATAACTCCCCACACACACTCAGACACTAAATTCCAGCACAAGACACTTTTTTTTACGCTGCTATGGACAATCTGCAATAAATGCACATTCTATGGACAATCTTGAAGTGACTGTTATTTTGTATATATTATTTAATATATATTGATGTGTTTATTATCTTAATGTGTGCATATGTGTAAATGTGTCTGTTGATTGTGTATATAGGATATACATATTTTATACATATTTTTATACATATCTGTATATTGTAAAATTTTATATTCGGGATTGTTGGAAACGTCATTTCGATCTCTCTGTCTGTAATACAAACTGAGTAAGATTGACATTAAAGTTGACTTTTGACTTTACCTACTCTAACTAACTTACTATCCATTAGTTAAATCCTGCCTTTTTGTCCATCACACAGATCATAAAAACCTGAAGAAATCTGTCTACGTGAAACAAAGTCCGGAGACTGAGTCAGTCCAGCCCGGCGACTTAGTGACTCTCCAGTGTTCACTCCTCTCCAAAAACAAAGAAAACGCAGATCAGTGTCCAGACAAACACAATGTGTACTGGTTCAGATCTGGATCAGGAGAATCCCATCCAAGCATCCTTTACACTCACAGTGAGGAACAAAAGGAACGCAGTTGTGTCTTCAGTCTGTCCAAAACTATACACAACTCCTCTGATACCGGGACGTATTACTGTGCTGTGGCTACATGTGGACAGATCCTGTTTGGAGAAGGAACTACAGTGGAGACAAGTACGTTATGTCTTATTTAATTCACAATGCATCTATGTTGATTATTCGCTTGCTTCCTTAATAGGCTTTAGTGTTAGCTGCCTCCGCTATACTTTCCCTATCTGTTTTTTCAGTGTGTGTGTTTCCTATACATTTCCTGCGGTACTCTTTCGTCCATCAAGGCCTTTTTTGCTGTTCATGTACTTGTGCAGCTTCTAACATATGGCTCTAAAATTGCACATTAGAGCAATAAAAAGCATTTAAAAAGTATATCAAGTCACTGCTGCTGTGAAACAATTAGCTGGTTTTCCTTCAGTTTTTACTGTTATGGAAGGCCAACAAGCCCTCCTATCTGACACACGAAATATTTACAGTAGTGGATCATCACTCAAAATTCAGAGCTTTTAGTGATTATACAACTATAATTAATTACTAATGTAAAAACAATTAAATTACATTTGAGCTAATAGAACATTTTCTCTGTAATTGTTTTTCTCATTACAGGACAACAACTGGACCTATTTGTCCCTGTGCTCGGGACGCTGCTGGCCTGCAGTTTGATTGTGATTGCTGTTCTCATAATCTTCAGAAATCAAAAGTCAGTTAGTGAACATTGCAAAGGTAGATTCATGTGGTTTGTGTAAATTCTTTGACACATTAACCACGTTAGGATTCAGCAGTTCAGCATATTTTTACCTAGGTTTTGCAGTAATTGTAATGGTTTGATAATGGTAATCATAACGTCTGATTTGGTACATTAATAGCTTCAGCTTTTAGCTCTTCTACGTGCAGTAATGTAATGAAAGCCAGTTAAAGGCTGTAAAGTAATTATTCCTGGATCACAAACTTTGATGTGAAATGACAACAATAGCTTCATTGTTTGCCTTTCATTTTTTTCTTTTTTACAGGAGAATCTTCCAACCATGCTCTTCATGACAGATTGGCTGAGGATGAATCAATTAATGTGGTAAAGATAATTTAAATATCATCTTATGCATGACTGCAGTAACTGCAGTTCCAATTTGGTTAGAAAAAGACCCAGAAATCTTTGGGTCCTTAACTGCACAGTTGACATATAATTTTGATGTTTAATTTGAAATTCACTTGGTTGTTGTTTAAATGCTCTAAAAGGGGACCTGTTATGCAAAATGCACTTTTTCATGTCTTTTCTACATCAACATGTGTCCCCTCTGTGGAAAGAGATTCTGAAAGTTTCAGGAAAAAAGAATCTCTCTCTTTTTGTCCTGATCCATTTATATAAAAACCTGTCTGAAAATGAGCTGATCAGATTTTCTGGCTTGTGTAACCATTAGCCAATCACCAACCAAGGTAACCCCCGCCCACCTTATCACCTGAATGTCCTCCTCGAGCACCATTGTGTTCTTTTTAACCAAATGTCTCTCAGAGGGGCGTGGGGAGGGGCTCCTTATTTTCATCTAAAGTAACAGACAGAGAATCAGCACTTTTGAAACAGGGCTGAAACAGAGGGGATTATGGGATGCTGCAATGATCTGTTTGGTTTGGAGCAAAACACTTCAGAGACATGTTTTGTATATATCTGAGACCCATAATATATTGATGAAAAACAGTATAATAGGGGACCTTTAAAGCTCACAATCCTTATTTCCTTTTGCAGGAGGGTGGAGCAGCACTGAACTATGTAGCGCTGGATTTCCCCTCAAGAAAAGCCAAAAGATGAAAAAACAGTGAGTTACCGCAGGACTGTCTGTACTCTGGCATGACAGATCATCAGTGAACACGTCAGAAGAAGGTCTATTGTGTTTCATGGTAGATTCATCTTGAATAAACACTGAATAATTGACTGATTTATTATTGAAGAGTTATTATTGAAAATCCATCTTTGTTATTTTTATTCAGACAATTTTGTGACATATTTGACTTGATAAAGTCACCTGTGTACAATTCTATTTAATTGTTGTTGTTTTAATTAATGTTTGGCTTGAACTTTGAAACACATTATAGTTTGTATCTAAACACAAGACTGTTTAGGCTTTATGTTGGGTTAATATGCAAAGACAGTATATTGAGAACAGGCTACAATACAGGAATATTGAGGGCACTATGAGTCCAGTTTTTACGTGTGATAGGTAACATTAAACACAAAGTAAAGTATCTAACAAAAAGACAAAACTAAATTGGTACCAGCATGGCAAAATAATTACACTTCCTGGAAAATGATATGTATATTCACATGAGTGATAGAGATCTATTAGTAATGTAACATTTACTATGTTGCTGCCACTGTTCATCACTTCTTAAATATGCACACTAACAAATAACATTTCACTTTATAAACTGTATTGTAAATGTTTGACCAATCCTGTTTTTAAATGGAAGAATACAAAAATACATTTAAACCCTAACAAGAGTTTTAGCAACAATGTTTTCCTCTCACACTTACTGTAAATGACAAAGTTGCCTTAATTAAAAAGAATAACACAATTCATTTCATAGTTAAATTCAATAATTGTATTTCATGTAATATTATAATCGTTAGATATGGCATGATTTAATACAGTTTTGTTTTATGTTACACCAATATGCGTAAGTGTTTGTTGTTTCTTGTGCATAGGAACTAATGTTTATTCACTGGTACTGCGTGTTTTGTTGATGCACTGGACAACTCAACGTGGGTTGACGTCTTTATTGAAGCTCTGCAGCAGTCTGTGACAAGTTATCATTGTGACAAAGTTATTAAGAAAAGGACTTTAAAGATTAATCTCCTTTCACGACAAGCGGCCAACGAGGTATTTGTTTTATGTTGTCATGTGAGCGTCATGTCCTATTTTAATTTATATACTTTCATTCGTATATGTGTAGCACAATATGCTAATGTGTTTGGCTATGTATATGTGTTATTCGTTGTTGTAGTTCTCACGGCGTAACGGAAGAGGGGAGGCTACAAGATTAAAACTCCAAGAAATGAATGCCCGTTTCAAAGAACTGACCTGTGTCTGTGTCGTGAAGAGAGCTACACTTACTTTCACATTGTTTCTGTACTCAAAGCGCCAGATGAAGACAACTTTTACAACAACCCCAAAAGGACCAAGCAGATAATTATCATATCACATAATAATTATATTTCCACCCCCATTGCAATAAATACAGAAGGTGAAAAAGGACTTTTCAATTATGATGGGTCATTATGATTGATCAGATACTGTTGACCACTGCATTAATACATGATTTATAAGAATCAAATTATTTATTATATTATGTTTTTTTAGACTCACATTCACAATTAGCATTTAACATGAGAGTACACACTTTCTTCAGTCGTCAAATCACTCTTATTTCTTCCTCTTGTAGCCTTCCTTCCAGAGAAATGAAGGGCAGCATAGTTCAGATCATTTCCCCCTTCAATCTGTGCGGCAAATAAAAAGCTCATTATACATTTTCTTTTACATAGTTTTGTTTGAATTTATAAACAGATTGGTTGATTTATTTGGTAAGTAGTCATGTAATAAGAAGGACATCGTACAGCTAGTCGTAGTCGGTCACTCTGGACAAAATGAATCCACCAGAGGATTTAAGATTCCTGCTCACCCTGACAGGGACTAATGACCAGCCTGATGTACATCCTCCCTTACATGTTTACTGTTAGTGGTGCTGTTTGATTTCATGTTATTAAAAAAGATGACAATAAATAATGTATCATCACTTACCATATCATGCACTGGTTGGCTTGAGTTGTCATATCTTGCTTGCCCAGTGGGGTTTTCTATTCCTAAAAATGAAAAAGAAAAACACAAATATAATTGGTTTAAGCTTAATTTTATATAAGGACCGTCACCCCAATTCATTACTTTTTTCTTAGTAGTTTAATAAGAAGACATTTGACCAAACAGAAAATTGGACACATCATGCTGCCAGTGTTTGCTGATAGATTTATTTGATATAATATCTTAAATAAAATATTTCTGTTAAGACCCAACTTCTGCTGTTTTTTATTATTTTATCTTAAAGCATGAGGTTGAGGTTCATCCTGTCCTTTGTGATGTTTCACCTCTTGCACAATATGTAATAAAATCAGTGTATACCATTTTCTAAATAATTCAACAACACTTACCTTTACATTTTGAAGTTTGGCAACATAAGAAAACAATGTTTCCAATCACAGAAATGACCAAGCAGACGATCGCTATCACCAGCGCAAAAACTTCAGGACTTGCTGTTTTCTCTGGACAGCAAAGAAAAAACACAAAGCAATCATAATGTTACGAACATTTTTCGAATATCACCTCTAATATTCAACATTATAAAACCATACCTAATTGCGGATGTGTAACATCTCCAAATAATATCTCTCCACATGAGGCCACAGCACAGTAGTAAGTCCTGGCATCAGAGGAGCTGAAGTTCTTTGAGAAGTGATAAACACAACTCTTCTTAGTGTCCGGTAACTTATCACATTCCTCTGGTCTTCTTCCATCAGTGTAGATGATGTTTGGACGAAATGTATCTGATCCGGCTCCAAACCAGAACACACTGATGTCTCCTTGACATGTTTTATTCTCCAATTTAGAGAGGACCGAACACTGAAGGGTCATCGAGTTTCCTGGAGGAGCTGGATCAGATAATGTCGGCCACTGAACAACAGAATAGTTTGAAGTCCTCTGAGTGTTTCCTAGAAAATAAAAAAGTGTTAAAAAGCACACTCGACAGCCTAAAATGTCTTAAATGTGGTACATTTTTTATCAAAGAAAAAATACATTGTTAAACATTGATTAGTGCTTCATCAAAGAACCCAAGAAAAACCGGATAATGTAGTTAATTTGTGGTTTTAACTTAATTTTAAGATTCAGGGCATGGTGCAATTAGATTTTTTTTTTATCAAGAACCCAAATCATCACAAATATTTGGAAATCAATTCTTCAAACCATTTTGTAGATGTTCAAATCAGGGTTCGGATACTTAAAGCTATTATGAAGCTTTAGATTAGATCTAAAACATTTGAAAATCTTAAAAAAATTAGATCACATGTTTACCTTTTAGTAACAAATATGTCCCACTCCATACACGATTCCTAATCAAATCCTCGTTTAAGCAGTGATACATTCCTTCATCTTCTGGGATTGTCCTCTGAATGGTCAGGGTGCTTAAATTGTTTCCAGTATTTACCTCCAATCTTGAGTCAGAAAACACAAATTTAGGTTTTGAGGATTCGGGCAGTGTCAAAATTAATGTCAGAGTCTCTCCAGCACTCTGCTTGTACCAGCGGAGCTCTCTACGCCTTATCTCAGTATTAGGCAGAGCACACGTTAAGGTCGCAGATTCACCAAGTTGAACTGTAGTCACTGGAGTCAGAGTATCTGAAATAATTGACAGAAAACAAACCGTGAAACAGTAAAATAACAATTACAAAATTAGTATTCAACATGCAAAAACAAGGTATCGGAACCTTCATATATCTAAATGTAAATATTTAACTTAATACTTGCACCTACATCCTTGATGAAGAAGAAGCAGTGTTACCGATAGCAGTAACATCTTGACAATGTCACTTCTTTTTTGTTTTCAATGTGTACAAAAGGTCACACGGCCACCCATATGCGTGTCACTCTGCATCTGATTGGTTTTCACAGAATAAAGATTTAAAAAAGTGCACTTCCTGTCTCAGTGGTCCCATTCTGATCTTTTTGAAGCATATCACTTCATTCTTCTCAAGTTATTTAAGCAAATCTTCCAATAAAGGTCTTTCTTTTTTTTTTGAAAAAAAAAGAAGTGAAACTGTAAAGACAGCTTTGGACGACAAAATCAATGACAGTGAATATGAATGAGTAAATGATGAGGCTCCATAAACAAGTGCTAGACTAGTAGTTACAAGGAAACTGGATTCACATAAACCTAGACTAGCTGTCAAATGAGCTACACTGTGTTTCCAAAGACACCAGACACAAGTATCACCAGTAAAAGACGTTATAAGAGTCAGTAAAAACTAATCTCATAATGACGCACTCAAGTAAGAAAAGTTTACAGATAATTCTGTTTACTTGAAATGTTTTTAGGCACAACACATATAGTTGCAATAATGGTTAGCTTAGTCCAGATGGGAATCTGGAGCATCCTGGGGCGGAGCAGCCATTTTTCGAGGTAACCATACGTGGCTATGTTGTTATTTGTCTGTCGTCAAAAAGTTTGTAAAAAATATATAAATGACCATGTAAAGATTAGCTAGGGCGATATATTGTAAACATTTAGGTAAGTGGTATCGATCCTTACGAATTAGAAAGGCTTCTAGCTAACATTATGCTAACTAAATGCTAACAAAACATTGGCTCACCGTGCAAAACTAATGGTTATTGAAAAATGAACACTAAATATGAACCTTTTTTGTTTCCCAATGTTAACTTGAGATAGGCCTACTTACATTTTAAACGGTGTATTCACTATTCAGTGTTTTTTGTGATAATTCAGCATTCTTTTTAAAGGAGAGGTGTCATGGCCATTTCCACTGATCATAATTCCATTGTTGAGGTATACTAAAATAGATTTATACTGTGCATTTTTCCAAACTCACATTGGTTTCGCATGCAGCATCTCTGTAAAGTGTGTGTATTCAGCAGTATTCACTCTCTCCACTAAACGGCTCGTTGCAGCTCTTGCCCCCCCCTCCCTGTGAGCCCAGTGTGCTCCGATTGGTCAGCTCGGGCACTCTGTTCTGATTAGTCAACCACCAGAGAGGCTCCGCCCATGTCTAACACAGTGTTTTTTCGGCTCTGAGCGGAGCGTCAGTTTAAAAAAATGGCGTCAGTACAGCCGTATATGTATGAACCGGAGTAGCTACTGGCCATTCCTACGTCACGATACCCAGGAAGTAAACAATGGACAATGACGTATCTCCAACGAGGCGTTTTGGGGAGGTATTTTCTGTGTTAGAGTTTTACTCGCTACAGGGTGTACTTTGAGGGTTTTGACTCTGCACACCGTTTACATGCATAAAAACCTTCATAACACACAAGGGGACGGGTAATAACCGGAAAAGCATGACATCTGTCCTTTAACACTTACAGTAAACAGCCAGCGGATGTCACTCTTACACGTATTCCCATTACCTGTAAAGGCGTACTTGGATGATAATGCTTGAACTAAGGTATTTGGAGAGTATGCTACAAAATAGAACAGAATAGAATAGAACCGGAGGGATGAAACCCTCTTTAATGCTCACACATGCAGAGCACACAGTGAAATGTGTTCTCTGCTTTTAACCCATCCTAGTACCAGGGAGTCTAGTACTAGGAGCAGTGGGCAGCAGCTATTGTACAGCGCCCGGGGAGCAATGGGAGTGAGGGGGGATCGGGGATGTCCGGTGCCTTGCTCAAGGGCACCACGGCAGGGCCCAGGAGGTGGACTGGGACCTCTCCAAGTAACAGTCCACACTCCATATTTAGGTCTGATTGGGGACTTGAACCGGCGACCCTACGGCTCACAGTCCGACTGACTGAGCCATTGCCGGACGTAGCAAAAAAGTTGCCTGTCAATAGAGTGATACATGGATGATGTGTCTTTGACGGCCAAATCCTTGAAGTTAGCATTGTAGTAGTTCCCTTGACCAAAACCAAATGGGATTTTGGATTATAGCAGAAAAAACATCTTTGTGGTAAACAGCAGAAGTTAGACGCTAACATGAGGCCATACATAGGGTGGCTCAGGATTGTCCACCAATCAGATGATGGTGGTTATAAGCCCAGTGGTCAACATGTCAATGTGTCAACATGTCTTTAGTAGAGACACTTAGCTAGCTAGCAACATTTCCCTTTGTGGTTGCAAATCATTCGACTGCTCAAATAACCCAATAATTATTAACCCCCCTCTAGTGTTTGTTTCTCCCCCCTTACTTTGGTGTTCCTGCATTTGATCGGTCTGTTTTAACTCTACTTACATTAACACAAAAACAAATAATCATCACCAAATTGTATTAAACACCCTTTTAAGCTGTAACAATATATCAGACTGCTGGATTACATGAATAAGTGCAGTGAATATGTAAAGAATATAGAAACTGAAAATGTTTTCCAAAATTAACATGGTTGTCGATTTGTGGGTGTGTACTATCTGATGGATGAACATAATCTAGGTCAGGGGTGTCAAACTCAATTTAATCACATTAGCATTATGGTTGCACTCAAAGGGCCGGTTGTAACTTTAAGACTATATACATATACATATATAAATATATAATATATATATTCAATAATGTATTATATTACATTATTGGCTCTGCATTGGATTATTATCAGTTCTGGTACTAACTTCATAAATAACTACGTCTGAAAGCAGAAGTCTAGGGCAAATAATTATAAGCAAATATTCAACAATTACACCAATTGTATTGTATATTATATTCTTTGCAAGCTCTTGCGGGCCACATAAAATGAGGTCGCAGGCCGGATTTGGCCCACGGGCCTTGAGTTTGACACTCCAGATCTACCAAATAATCTCCTGTGTATATATTTAATAGTTGGGGTACAAATAATCATGCATTACTTATATGTGTAGTGCTGTGTTCACCAGAGCAATGGCAGCCAAGATGGTGATCAGTGAGGGGGAGTGTCCAGTTCTACACTTAACTTTATGACCTTCACGAGTGCACCATTTGTGTACTTTATACTGCATCTTACCATTTTTGGCATTTGGACACACTCAAGCTCTCAAAATAGAACATTTAATTACAGAAGTACGCAAATAAAGACATGGCACTAAAGTACTCTCTGCTATTAAATTCTGATCTCTGTAGTTTTGAAACTCCAAAAATCATATCATTAACAAGTCCCTTGGTAAAAGGTAAAACAGTTATGAAATGTCGACATGTCGAAATGGGTTAAATATGCCAAAAGAATGACAA
Organism: Dissostichus eleginoides; assembly: GCA_031216635.1. Classification (NCBI taxonomy): domain Eukaryota; kingdom Metazoa; phylum Chordata; class Actinopteri; order Perciformes; family Nototheniidae; genus Dissostichus; species Dissostichus eleginoides. The sequence continues at coordinate 12,736,789 of CM062271.1, read as the reverse complement.
AGACGGATTACGTTTCTTCAGATCAATATTATAAAAAAATCATTTAAAAAAGGAAGCAAGAAATCAACACAACTCCCAATTGCGGTTAGATGTTTTTACAGAGCATTGGCCGAGACAGTAAGTAGATGACGGTCATGGAAGAAGTAAACAGATTTGAACATTCATAATGTTTACAAAAGGGCAGAGGAGAACATCTTGAAACAGTTATGTCTGATGGCCCTAAATAAATCCTAACAAAATCATTCCCCCCATGATGTTTAACATTTTCTTTAATGAAAAACACACTTTGGTAGTATTTTAAGATAAAGACGACACATACAAACACATGTAATCAAATATTGGTGGAACATAAAGAGAATATCTGTTTGCTGCTATTTTGGCTTTTAGTATTAATCCTAATTTAGTGTAAATCTTTGTCAGAGGTCAGTATTATCAACCAATTTACATTTTTAATAGACTCACATTCACATTCAGCATTTAACTTGAGAGTACACACTTTCTTCAGTCTCCATCTCTCTCTTCTTTCCTCCTCTTGTAGCCTTCCTTCCAGAGAAATGCACCGCAGCATAGTTCAGATCATGTCCACCTTCAGTCTGTGCAGCAAATAAAATCTCCATTATTAAAAGACAGCTTTGTTGATAATGATTGTTTGATTACAGAATTATAATGGTCTATTATTTATTTGTAGCGGACTGCTGCTAAGAGTACAAATCTGTTGCCATAGACACAGTCCTGATATCCAAACACAGCAAGCTGACTAGCTTTTTAAAATGATGTTAAACCAATATTAATTGTCAAAGGATTTACCTCTTTAGTAAGAAGCCATGTAATGAACTGCATGATGAGAATTATGTTAATCAAAATAACCAAAAAAAGAAAGAATGTCGTATGATTACTTACAATATCATGCACAGGTTGGCTTGAGTTGTCATGTCTCGAATGCAAAGCGGCGTTTTCATTTCCTAAATATGAAAAGAAAACATTAATATTATGAATTTAAACTGAGTTTTCAATACAGATACCCAGCAAATGGCATAACTTCATATTATCTACATTGCATTATGGGGGTTAAGCATATCTAACATAAATGGAGCAACCAATATGGAGAATCGTGCTGCAGATGTTTGCAGATAAATTCATATAATAATATTCAGAATAACAGATTTCCATGTATAAAAAAGCAGATTTGTTAAGTATAATAGTATCCAAGAACATGAGGTTAAGGTTAACCGTGTCTCTCATAATGTCATGCTTCTAAAACTATTTAAAGTAAAATAATCGGCGTATTTAACTTTTTGACTAAATCAACGAAACGTACCTTTACATCGTGAACAACCTGCTCTTGAAGTCCGGCGGCAGAATAAAGTAATGTTTCCAATGATAGACACGACCAAGCAGAGTATTGCTATCGCCAGCGCTATAACTTCAGAGCTTGCATTTCGCTCTAGAAAGCAAAAAGACATTAAACTCATTAATGATGTGGTTCATTGGTTCGTAGACATTAACCTCCATATTAAACAAAAACATCGGTATAACATACCAATTTTCTGTTGTGTTACATCTCCAAATAATATCTCTCCACATGTGGCCACAGCACAGTAATAAGTCCCGGCATCAGAGGAGCTGAAGTTCTTTGAGGTGCGATAAACACAACTCTTCTGAGTGTCCGGTGACTTCTCACATTTATCTTTTCTTCTTCCATCAGTGTAGATGAAGCTAGGACGAGATTTATCTGAACCAGCTCTGAACCAGAACACACTGATGTCTCCTTCACATGTTTTATTCTCAGACTTAGAGAGGACTGAACACTGAAGGGTCATCGAGTTTCCTGGAGGAGCTGGAACAACAGAATAGTTTGAAGTCCTCTGAGTGTTTCCTACAAAATAAAAATCTGTTTTAAAAAATGATCCCATTTCATCTGACATTTGTAAAAGTATTAACATGAATCTGCTGATATTTATCAAATGTGGAGCTGCTTTATTAGTAGAGATTCCCTCAAAGTGAAATTGGATTGTTTAAATATGGTTTAGAGCTTCAATAAAGATAAAGCAGAGGATAGAACGTAATTACCAAGTTTTAACCATATATTTAAAGATATAGTGCATGGCAGAATTGGCAACACTTTTAGTGTTGAGTGGTTAACACTGTAACTTTCTCAAATATATACAACATAGCTGTTGGTAAAGAAATCAACATCCAAAGTAAATACAAATATCTGAAAATAAATAGAATAATTTCATCTTAATTGTATGTCTAACTGAATTTGTATTTTAATTTGTGTTAAAATGCAACAGATAATTTAAATGTTACTTTACTTAAACATGACCAAAGTGCAGGTTTGGATCCGACCTGAAGCATTTACAAAACTCATTCTAATGAACTAGATCACACTTACCTTTTAGTAACAAATATGTCCCACTCCATTCAGGATGTCCATAACGCTCTGTGATTAAGCAGTGATACATTCCTTCATCTTCTGGGATTGTCCTCCGAATCGTCAGGGTGCTTAAATTGTTATCGCTTTTTACCTCCAATCTTGAGTCAGAAAACTCTGGTGCAGACTCAGGTTTTGCAGATCTGAGCAGTTTCACAATTAATGTCAGAGTCTCTCCAGCATTTTGCTTGAACCAGTAGAGCTGTCTACTGCTATAATCAGTATAAGGCAGAGCACATGTGAAGGTTGCAGATTCACCAAGAGGAACTGTAGTCACTGGAACCAGCGTATCTGAAATAAATGTCAGAATACAACACGTGAAACAGTACATACATCATGCAAGAACACAAAAGTTAACCCCAATAGTAAGCATCCACATTTTTACTGAATACTTGCTCTTACATCCTTGATGAAGAAAAAGCAGTGTTACCCATAACAGCAACATCTTGATATTGTCTCTTCTTAGGAAACTTTTGGGTATTTCAGTGAGTACAAATGTTGAAGTCACATGATCATGTTTTGTGTGTGTCAGAGTGTACCATGCATCTGATTGGCTCTCATAGAATCAAGATTCAAAAGTGCACTTCCTGTCTCACTTGTTGTGAAGCATACCTGTCACGTCTAGATCTGTCTTTGTTTTCCTGTTTTAGTTTGAAAAGTGTTCTGCTTTTTCTGATAGTCTTTGTGAGATCCTTGACGTTTTGGATGGATTTTGGTTTGGAGTTTATGTTTTGCCTTGCTTTACTTTGTTTGCCTGGCCTTTTCCATAAATAAAGGAGTTTGATTCAACCAAAGGGTTGCTGCATTTGGGTCCTATATATACCTCGCCATCCAGCTGTAACAATATCATCTCATTCTTCTCAATTTACCAAAGTCATTTTAGCACATTTTACAAACCAGGTTAGCTTTTCACAGGGTTACATTGTGCTGCCAGAGACAAAGTATATCCAGTTAAAGAACATTATGTTCTCAGAGTAAGAAAAACTAAATAATTAATATAGGATATATATGTGTACACAACAGTAAAAATAGTAAAGAGTAAAATAGATAAGGTAATTCAAAGTTTCTCTTGAGTGTTGTTTTAGCAAGAGACAGCTTGCTACAATTATTGCTAGCATGTTTAGCAACAAACTGTAAATCTCACATTTGTAATAGGAAATGGAATTCTCTTAGCTACGTCACTTTGGTAGCTTTTCTTTTGTCACTGTTCTCTTAATCTAAATGTATAAAGGATGTGTAAAAAGACATTTTAGATAGAGGCAAATGGGGCAATAAATGGAAATGTAACATAGGTAAGACATTGATCCTAAGAAATTACAGGGGCTTTTTGCTAATGTTAAGGTAACTGAATGTTAACATTTTACGTTTTCTAAGCATGCATAATTAATCTACCTGTGTCTTGAACAATGAAAAACCTACAGTAACGTTAGCCGACATATAGGCTTACTACATTTAAACATTTTTTAATTAATTTTGAAGAATGTTGTGTTACTCAGCAGTTTCTTTGGTCACTTTAAAGGTCCCATGACATGCTTTTCCGGTTATTAACCGTCCCCTTGTGTGTTATGTAGCTTTTTATGCATGTAAATGGTCTGCAAAGTCACAAACCCTCAAAGTACACCCTGTAGCGAGTAAAACTCTAACACAGAAAAGACCTGTCTATGCTGCCCCAGAACGCCTCGTTGGAGATTTTTCTTTTTCATTTTTTTCTTCCGGGAACCAAGTGACGTAACGACGACCCCATGGACCAATTGGTCCAAATGGACCAATCCGCGGAGCCGTTACGTTAAGTTGACTTCCTCACACACACACACTCAATCTTTTCTCAGCTGCAGCTCCACGGATTTCTCAGCCTGAGACGACGGGACGTGGCGAGTCTGTGTCCACACACACAGACTCACAGTCAGGCTGCGGGTGTGTGTGTGTGCTCGGGCTGGTTTCGGGCTGGGTTTCGCTGTGTCTCGCTGTCTCGCCGACCCCACGCAGCAACCAGGAAACCACACCAGTAAGCCAGCTCACACTGTCCGCTCCTCGCAGCAGCGAGCCTCGCAACGTCCCGCCAACACGGCACCCAGACCCCACGCAGCATTCTCATCTGTTTGTCATTACTGGTGTCATTTTCTGGTTGCTAACGCACATAATCACTGATGTTCCGCTGTAACGGTGGTCATCAGAACAGAGTGGGCGAGCTGACCAATCAGAGCACACTGGGCTCACAGGGAGGAGGGGGGCAGGAGCTCCAACAAGCCGTTTAGGACAGAGAGTGAATACACATACTATACAGAGATGCTGTATGAGAAAGCAATGTGAGTTTGGAAAATTGCACAATGTAAATCTATTCTAGTAGACCGCAACAATGGAATTATGATCAGTAGAAATGGCCATGTCATGGGACCTTTAATTAAACAGCCAGTGGATGTCACCCTTAGCCTCCAAAATGGCAGATTTGTTGTTGATGACACATTTCATTACCTGTCAAGGAGTAAGTAGAGATACTGCTCCCACCAAGGCACTAGTGAGTACATAAAAGTTGCCCAGCAATTGAATGATTCAGATATGTGTCTTTGTACGCTGGAAGATAGCAATAGTTGTATTTACCAAAATCAAATGGGATTTTGAACTATGGCAGAAAAAAAGGTCTCTGGCAAAAAAAAGTATGGAACTTAAACATTTTGTTCAGCAAGAAAATCTTCACAAAAATCACAACTTTAAAAATGTTTAAGTAAACATATAATAGTCAGCAGTTAAGCGCTAACGTTAGGTTTTAAAAGAGGCGGCTGTGGCTCAGGAGGTAGAATGGTCGTCCGCTGACCAGAGTTTGGTGGTTTTCCTGCCCAGCAGTCAACATGTATAGAAAGACTAGAAAACCACTATATACATCTTTAAACAAAATACACCAAGCTCATCTAACTGCTAAAGGCAGACTTCAGCATGCTGCCGTTGAATGAGTCTCAGTTAGCCCTTTGTTAGCGACTACCTTTTTTAAGATACGTAACTTCTTAAAAGTTCACAAGACTTGTATTTAGTGATGTATTTTATGCTGTAGGATTTAATAATCTTTTAAGCTTGAGTTAACCAAAGACATATTTCAGGCATCGCACCAAAAACCCTTAACAAATTGGGCTTACTTTCAGGTGATGCTTCCGGTATAATAAGCTAACAAATGAAGCTCAGCGTAAGTTCAACCAGGAAGACCTGCTTTACTCATTCATTCACTATTTCCATGTTACTACTCTCTCTCCTCTCAATAAGTGATCGGGGGCGTCACTTCCCAGCTTAACCAATCACTTCGCTCTATTCTCACAAGCCTATCATAGCGCTCCGCTAAACCTTTTGAATTTGCTCTCCCCTCTGACAGCTGTCATTTCAGGTGAATCGGCGCAACCCTCCTCCACCCCTTCTTTCACCTCCTGTCCCTCTGAATCCAGGGTCAAGCTAAGCCACTCCCCTTCAGACCGAACCCAACTATCCATTCACCACCACCAGTGTCTAGACCCCGGGGGATTTCATCGGATCGGTTCTCCCCTCCCGAATGATACTCCTGCACAACGGGGCCTAATCGCCAAAACTCCATTACATTCATTCGTGTATTCCTGGCAATAAATATGTATTCTTACATCAAAACAGTCTCTCCTGATTGAAATGTACTTGTTCTCCTGCAGAATTATATAGTGAGCAATTAATGGAGATTTTAGAAATATATCATCATCATTATGCAAAGTGTCTGCTAGTGTTGTCGCTTAATTGTAATTTATATATTGGTAAAAAGCTTTGTCGGATTGTTATCAGAAAGTAGTTCACATGCCATGGACACAAATGTTGGTTCGTTGGTGGAATTTGAGCATCCCTAATCTACACAGAAGTTACACAAAAATAAGATGGCAGACAGGAAATACAATGCACTAGTAAATACGAAGTGATTCAAGATTCATCCCGTTTGCTTCAGCACACTTTCCTAACTCTGTTGACGTACAGCGTTGAGCAGGAATGAATCTTGAAACCAGGAAATGAGTAAGTACTTAACCTCCGGTTGTCTTGTCTTGAAGTCAGTGGTCAATGGTTTTTAGTGAGAGGCCTTAACTAATTAAATAAAATATGTCAGTAAATGCAGCACTTGAGAACGACCGCAGCTTCTACGTGTCATAAAACCGGCTTTAATGATAACTGACTAAATGAGACTACTCAACGTCATCATGCCAAACACGAGTGAGCCTTGAGTAAAGCTGTTGTGACGCCCAGCCATGCAAATGTAATGTAGTTCGTTTGTCACCTATTGTAAGCTTTTTACTTCTGCTCATTGCATTTATGCTTCAAAGGTAATAGAAACAATGATGCAAATTATGTAAAGATTATCTTGCTGAACAGAACTTGCAAGTATCATAAACTAATTGATTTTAAACTGCAATTGATAAGGGCAATATATGGTGGGCACATTTATACAGAATGTCCACTTAAATAAAATGGCAGGAAAATAGTGCACTAGTTAGTATGGACTGATATTGGAGACACAACATGCTTGCTTTAGCAAACTTTCCTAACCATGTTTTTTCTAGGCTCTATATATATAATTACTAAATAAACTTGGCAATCCATCTACGAATTCTTGAAAAAAATTCAGTCCGGACCAAATTGGTGGACTGAACGATTAACACTCCAGCTGACAAGAGAAGTAGAGCAGCTAGCAAAGCTAAAAATCAGGAAATAATTAATCAACATGAAATGAGAGCAAGCCTCACGCAACAGCTGGCCTATGGAGTGTCACGAAGTTTAGCTCAAATGTATTATTCAGTCAAAATCCATATTGACCTCCCCATAGAAAAACAGCTTTTATGCAAGCCTTCTGGATTATTGGGTATTTTGTGTGTAACACTTATGTAGGCTATATGATGTTAAAGAAATATGTACAAAAGTAATGAACTTTGACCTGAGTTTGGCTGACCTATGTGAGCAAAAGTATAATGCAGAGCTTGTTTAGGTCATAACTAAGGGGGGGTTAAAATGTGGAGTATGTTCATAAATCTGAGCTGTATCTGTATGTGTGAACAGAGCAGCAGGTTACATTCCTTATCAGTTTTGGTATCTGTTGTGAGAAATTATTTATAAGAAAAAAGCAACACATTAACAAATGATCTTTACATAGCATTGACACAGACAGTACAGAGATGTGGAAAATGTAAATGTACAGCCTTGAAACTTTATGATGTAAGTTGTAGTAAGTTGTAACTTTGATAACTCACAATGAAACAAATATGTATCCCTACAGTGTACAGTATGTCTATCTACACAAGCTTACAGTAGCTTTTATATTACTTTTGTGTCATGAAGATTACTTATGTGTGCAAAACATATACATACAGTACGATCCAATATATTAATTGGATTCATGACATTAGGGGCTAGTACCTTTCTTGAACAGAATGAAAATAAATATTACATCTGCAAAGATTAGCAAATCCAGTATTATACCATCAAGCCAACCCAAGAGCCCGGGCATCAGTGTAGATACACTCTTCTTTCATTGCTTTTGCACCCCCTGTCCCTTTGCTAGATTTCCTTCTGATGAAGGTTGGTGCAGAATAAATCAATGAGTCATCATCTGTCTGTGAAAATATAGAGAGAAATGTTATGAGACAACATTTTTAGAGGAAAAACTATGCTAACAACTTTACAGGCTTGTCTTTTACCCTACCTGCTGACCTCGCTGATTTTTACCGGCTGTTGTTTCATTTGTATGCAGGGTAACAGCAGCTGTATTATATAAAAATAAAAGATTCATGTGAAGCTATTTTTGCCAAATATGTTTGATATATATATCAGTGAATGTACTTACTGTTGCAAACACCACAGGATTTCCCCTTCAGTTTCTTGATTGCATAAATGAGAGAGGCATTAACAATCACACATATAGCCAAAGCAGCACCTAACAAGAGATGATGGTATTGTTCTTCTGCTGATTCAACATGAAGTCTGCTGACACAATGTGGGGGAAAAGCAGATAATGAACATTAACATTTAACATGTGTGAAATTAAGAGCAATTTCTAAGTGAATATGTTATGGACCATTACTTGACCTTAATCAATCTCATATGCTACATTACTAATTACAGTTAAACGTGATGCAGTTACCTGTAGTGTTGAGTTCTGATCTATTTCCAGAAATGATGTCCTCACATGTGGCCACATCGCAGTCACATGTCTTGTACAAGCTGTAGACACATTTCTTTTTTGAGGGTCCACCTGGTTCCTTTTCATGGACTTCAACACCGTTTCCTCGAGTATTATAAAACTTTGATTAAAAGCCTTGAAACAGCACAGATTATGTTCCTCTAGTCGTGTTTTGTTCTCGGAGTCGGAGAGTATTGAACACTGCAGAGTCACAGAGTCTCCAGGACGGACTGGATCAGTTGGAGAAACTGCAGTGATTTCAGGTTCTGGGAAATGTAGTTTCAGTTAGATAGAAATACGATCATTTTTAAAACAAAGCTGCAATCAGGTTTAGGTAAATAAATTGGCATTCAAGTATATGTATTATTACTTCATAATTATACTGACTCAAATACAAATTCCTTGAGTGAGATTACAAGTATCTCATTAAAGATACTTCCTTAGATGCAATTTATTGTTTCACTGGCTATCTTATTTCTTACTGTCATTCAATCAGTGTCGTCAATTTGAGCTCAAGTTCACATAAAGATTAATTATAGTTAAATAAGTAACAGTAGTTCAACATGTGTGTCCCAATGTTGCAGAATAGAAGTGCATACATTTCTTTGCAAATCTACTTAAGGGTAAAAATGATACTGAAAATAAACAATTTTTACATTCTATTTTTTCTAGTTGTTTATATGGAAAAAGAAACTCAAGTACATGAAACAGGAATTGTAATGCGTTACTAACTAACTGGCTGTAATGAAATAAGAAGTGTATTTACCTTCAACTCTTAGGTCAGTTTGTGTCAGGAATCTGAGGTTCTGTTGGCTTATTTGCATACAGTAGTAGACCGCAGCATCACTTAGCTTTGCTTCTTTAATATGTAGAACAAATAGTTCACTCTCTTCTGTAGCTGTGATGCGATCATTACTCTTAAGGCTAAATGTCTTTCTTAAGACTTCAGAAAGTCTCCAGAAACAATCCTGATCCAAAACAAGCTTCCCGAAGACTTGCGGGGACATTTCAGCTCCACAGAAACTCCAACACCAACAGTCTTTGTCTCAAAATTGTTGTTTTTTGTGCATCCTGAAAATACATTTTACATTAACCACAGAGAAAAAATGAGCCCTCTCAATTATTGTAAAAACATGGACACACACATATCTGAAATATGTACTTACGTCCCACTGCTAGCATCAGCAGGAAATAAAATACGATCCTCATTTTCTGTTTATTCCACTTGAGACTGGTGCAACTTTGACACGCATTAAAAATGATTCACTATATTGTCGTCATATCAAGTGGGAGGTTACAGTTTCAGAGCAATCTCATTGGCCTCATAAGTCGCCTTTTACCACAGCGGAAATATAATGAACCATCAACTGCCTTGTGCAGCCTAAACACATGAAACAAAACCAACAGCCCACTTTTCATGTTGGGTTTCTATTGCTCACACAGAGTTAAAACAGTAAATGATCTGATGTTATTGTGAAATACTATTATAAACAAACAGAAAAACCAAAGAGACAATATCACACAATACATTTTCTGTTCCATATATTTAGTTTGTATTTGTTGCGTGGCCTTATCACTAAAAATCCTCAACTAGATAGCAAGCAGAACTATGTTTGTGATTCATGGCTGTTGTATTGTCTTAACATTGTTTTATGCGATATTTTAGGTTTTGCAAATGTTTCCACACACAAATCGAAAAATGTGCATAATAAACAGGTTGACTGAAAGGCACATAGTCCTCAGATACGCAGCTGATATGAAAATATGAATCATAACAATAGGAATTAAATTGATCAGTTTGATTAATCTATATTTAGAAAGTATTTGTTACACTATTACACTAAATTAGAGAAGCTGTCTTATGCGGAATATAATGGACTCCTATGATAACCTGCCCACTCTGCCTGTCAGTCACCTGTAGCAAACATAGCAGACAGAGGAGAGCTCTTACCACATGGGATTACCTTTATACATAGTGGAGAGAAAGGCAAGAACAGCGCAGCACTTTATTAAAGATCCTTAAGTGTTTTTAAATGAATACAGGAATGCCGATTGCAGTCAAACTCTGGCATTAGAAGTATTACTAGAAGTGAGACCCCCATCATCCCAGCAACAAACTGTTCTGTCTGCTGCCGTCTGACAGGCGGTGACGCAGCATCAGGTCTGAAACCACCAGACTAAGAGACAGTTTCATCCCACAGGCCATAAGACTGCTTAATGCCTGAGCCCTGTTAAGTGCCTCCATAACCTAAAGCATGCATCTCTCTGCATCTCACAATTGATTTATCTTAATGTTAATCACAATAAACAGTATTTTATTTTTTCACTAAAATATTTAATTTGACATGTAATTTTTCACTATTTAATTGTACATGTTTATAGACTCCTGCATTTACTTGGTCACTTACAACATTCTCTGCATTATTTAGTTTATTGTCTTATTTATTTCTGACATGTATATAGTTTACGTCATAAGCATTACTTGCCCATTGGTCTTGCAACATAATCTGCACTATTCTACTGTTTCTTCTTGCACTTAATTCGTTTTTATCGTTTTATGTCCTATATATATATTATGTTGCATTGTTGGAGGAGCTTTGGATTTAAGTGTTTCATTGCCATATCTACACTGGAGCATTGTAGGCTTAGAAGAAGCCTCAAAGCATACCTTACCTTGGGATCCTCAGCCTTTTTTGAAGAATTCAAATTGTACAGAGCAATGCTGTTGCTTCTAACAAGAGAAATCATATGCTTTGTACCATCTACTTTTTACTTTTTACAGAAACAGATTGAGATGCATTCACAGTCACTACTGACAGACAAAAGATGCATGGAAACTTAGGGACTGTTGTGGTTTGGCTTCAAACTAAGGTGTCAACAGAGATGGGCTTCTGCCTTTCTCACTCTCTGTTTTAGCCTCAGGAAACTCGGCATGCACTGCTGAAGTGAAAGTTGAATAATAAAACCTTTAAGTAAAGGGTAAAGTCATGACATGACTGTCTTTTTGTCAAGTGCAGGACTTAAGTTTGCCAGATAATCAACAAAAATCTGTCTGAAAGCTTTACAAAAATCTGCTCCACTGCGCAATTAATGCAGCACTTATAGCAGAGTACTCTGGCAGACGCATAAGAGTAGATGGTTGCTTCTTTCTCTCGGTACTTTTACTGAGCACATTGAAAACTAATTAGCAGTTTCTTGCAACTTCCCCCTCACTACATATCGTTTTAAACCCAATAGTCAGGTGTGTTCTGAGTAAACAGCGTTTGGCCTGTCAGTCAGTGTAGCCGTTGCATGTGGCTTTGCTTGTTCTCACATCAGACACGAAAGGGCTTTACAAAGTGATCAGAGGCTAGAAGGATGGAGGTTTTCAGTTGCCCACCACCATTTTTCATGCTGTACATTTTTAGACATGTTTTATAAAGTTGTGGTGGCTAAAACACAGACATGAAATGGGTAAGTTGCAGTTCATGTTCAGTATATTAGCAGCTGAGCCACTGCCCTGCCATGTATTTCTTTTATCACCATTTCCTATGTACCAAATTTCACTGCAATCCCTAGTGTAGTGATTTCCCACAACACAAAAATCTTCGACGTACTGATGCACCAGATAAACATTGGGGTATCAAAAAAACTGACTAGGATACATCCTATGGAAACATTGTCCAGATATTTCACTCTGGATCAATGTGTGGTCTGACCGGCAGACCCTTGCCCCAATTGTTGCTGAAATACAAGTTTCATATACATAACTAACAGCATGGGTTAATGTTGATGGTCAAATTAGTGACATGTTGTGTATTTTAAGAATGATTTGCGAATAGCTTTACCGTATTTATGCCACAGACTTTGCGCAAAAATTAAAAAATACACACATATTTAGGTGTAGAATATCACCATTAAAAGCCATTAGAACCATAACAATTTGCGTCCAGTAAACAATGTACTTTTATTAAAAAAAAAAAAGGTTATACAATGATTTTAAGCAGATTGGACATAATTTCCAAATGATATATATATATATATTTGTTACAGGTTATAACATTTCTCCAATTTCTGAAAGTGAAGCAAGATATTTACAACATTGTAAGTGTGATGGAAACTTCTGAAGCAATGGAGACAAAACTCAGAGAGACACTGGGTGAGCTGGAACTTTGATGGCAAACACTGATGGTTTATTATGGAGTTACGGCCGGAGAACTGTCAAGACACGAGGTTACACAGCGGTTGCCAAACCAATTTGAAGATCTCTACCCCAGAACCATGTATTTAGCTGGTTCTGAGAGAATAATCAATATTGTGCACAACAAGATAAAACAGGCAAAGCACTAAAACACCTCTATCAGCTGACGCCAACAGGCAGGAATAGGGAGACAAAACACTGAGAGCACAGCAGCCCAAGGTTGCAGGCCTGTGCTCAGTGAGGGCAGTACAAACTGATAAACTGGGTCAAAGGTATGGGCCTAGGAACATATATCCCCAACAGTAAGCTTTAATCAGAAAGTCCAGTATATTGTTAGTCCATCACTGAATACATGACATTGGTGTAGATCGTCTCTCCCTCTGCTGATTTTGTATTCTTCGTGTCTGCTCTGCCAGTTTTCCTCTTGGTGAAGGTTGGTGCACAATAAGTTATTGAGTCCTCCTCTCTCTGCAAAAAAGTATGGAATCATTTTTGAGGTGGCAAAGTTATGATTTATATGTAGAAAATAAAAAATGTTGCAACTTTTTTCAGTCACATCTTCTCTTTTTTACCGTACCTGCTGCCTCTGCTGATCACCACTGGCTGTTACAGGATTTGTTTGCAGAGAAACAGAAGCTGTATTATGAAATAAAATACATTTGATGACATATGATGTAGGTGCAATAATTCCTTTGTAATGTAAATCTAATGTAAAAACTTAGCTTTGCTTTGCCCAATGTGATTGAGGTATGAGAAACTTTATTTACCGTTGCAACAATCACAAGTTTTCATTTCGATAATATGAATCAGGACGGCGATAACAATCACACATATAGCCAAAGCAGCACCTAACAGAGAGATGATGGTATTGTTCTTCTGCTGATTCAACATGAAGTCTGCTGACACAATGTGGGGGGAAAAGCAGATAATGAACATTAACATTTGGCAAAGTGATTATGTTATGGACCATTACTTGACCGTAATCAATCTCATATGCTACATTACTAATTACAGTTAAACATGATGCAGTTACCTGTAGTGTTGAGTTCTGATCTATTTCCAGAAATGATGTCCTCACATGTGGCCACATCGCAGTGACATGTCTTGTAGAAGCTGTAGACACATCTCTTCTTTGAGGGTCCACCTGGTTCCTTTTCATGGACTTCAACACCGTTTCCTCGAGTATTATAAAAACTTTGATTAAAAGCCTTGAAACAGCACAGATTTTGTTCTTCTGGTCGTGTTTCGTTCTCGGAGTCGGAGAGTATTGAACACTGCAGAGTCACAGAGTCTCCAGGACGGACTGGATCAGTTGGAGAAACTGCAGTGATTTCAGGTTCTGGGAAATGTAGTTTCAGTTAGATAGAAATACGATCATTTTTAAAACAAAGCTGCAATCAGTATTAGATAAATAAATTGGCATTCAAGTATATGTATTATTACTTCATAATTATACTGACTCAAATACAAATTCCTTGAGTGAGATTACAAGTATCTCATTAAAGATACTTCCTTAGATGCAATTTATTGTTTCACTGGCTCTCTTATTTCTTGCTGTCATTCAATCAGTGTCGTCAATTTGAGCTCAAGTTCACATAAAGATTAATTATAGTTAAATAAGTAACAGTAGTTCAAAATGTGTGTCCCAATGTTGCAGAATAGAAGTGCATACATTTCTTTGCAAATCTACTTAAGAGTAAAAATGATACTGAAAATAAACCATTTTTACATTCAATTTTTTCTAGTTGTTTATATGGAAAAAGAAACTCAAGTACATGAAACAGGAATTGTAATGCGTTACTAACTAACTGGCTGTAATGAAATCAAAAAGTGTATTTACCTTCAACTCTTAGGTCAGTTTGTGTCAGGAATATGAGGTTCTGTTGGCTTATTTGAATACAGTAGTAGACCGCAGCATCACTTAGCTTTGCGTTCTTTAATATGTAGAACAAATAGTTCACGCTCTTCTGTAGCTGTGATGCGATCATTACTCTTAAGGCTAAATGTCTTTCTTAAGACTTCAGGAAAGTCTCCAGAATCAATCCTGATCCAAAACAAGCTTCCCGAAGACTTGCGGGGACATTTCAGCTCCACAGAAACTCCAACACCAACAGTCTTTGTCTTAAAGTTGTTGTTTTTTGTGCATCCTGAAAAAACATTTTAAATTAACCAGAGAGAAAAAATGAGCCCTCTCAATTATTGTAAAAACATGGACACACACATATCTGAAATATGTACTTACGTCCCACTGCTAGCATCAGCAGTAAATCAAATACGATCCTCATTTTCTGTTTATCCACTTGAGACTGGTGCATTTTGACACGCATTAAAAATGATTCACTATATTTTCGTCATATCAAGTGGGAGGTTACAGTTTCAGAGCAATCTCATTGGCCTCCTAAGTCGCCTTTTACCACAGCGGAAATATAATGAACCATCAACTGCCTTGTGCAGCCTAAACACATGAAACAAAACCAACAGCCCACTTTTCATGTTGGGTTTCTATTGCTGACACAGAGTTAAAACAGTAAATGATCTGATGTTATTGTGAAATACTATTATAAACAAACAGAAAAACCAAAGAGACAATATCACACAATACATTTTCTGTTCCATATATTTAGTTTGTATTTGTTGCGTGGCCTTATCACCAGAAATCCTCAACTAGATAGCAAGCAGAACTATGTTTGTGATTCATGGGCTGTTGTATTGTCTTAACATTGTTTTATGCGATATTTTAGGTTTTGCAAATGTTTCCACACACAAATCGAAAAATGTGCATAATAAACAGATTGACTGAAAGGCACATAGTCCTCAGATACACAGCTGATATGAAAATATGAATCATATGAAGTCAATAGGACTTAAATGGATCAGTTTGATTAATCTACATTTAGGAAGTATTTGTTACACTATTACACTAAAATAGAGAAGCTGTCTTATGCGGAACATAATGGACTCCTAGTGATAACCTGCCCACTCTGCCTGTCAGTCACCTGTTGCAAACATAGCAGACAGAGGAGAGCTCTTACCACATTGTATTACCTTTATACATAGTGGAGAGAAAGGCAAGAACAGCGCAGCACTTTATTAAAGATCCTTAAGTGTTTTTAAATGAATACCAGGAATGCCGATTGCAGTCAAACTCTGGCATTAGAAGTATTACTTAAACTGAGACCCCCATCATCCCAGCAACAAACTGTTCTGTCTGCTGCCGTCTGACAGGCGGTGACGCAGCATCAGGTCTGAAACCACCAGACTCAGAGACAGTTTCATCCCACAGGCCATAAGACTGCTTAATGCCTGAGCCCTGTTAAGTGCCTCCATAACCTAAAGCATGCATCTCTCTGCATCTTATCTTAATGTTAATCACAACAAACAGTATTTTATTTTTTCACTATTTAATTGTACATGTTTATAGACTCCTGCATTTACTTGGTCACTTACAACATTCTCTGCATTATTTAGTTTATTGTCTTATTTATTTCTGACATGTATATAGTTTACGTCATAAGCATTACTTGCCCATTGGTCTTGCAACATAATCTGCACTATTCTAATGTTTCTTCTTGCACTTAATTCGTTTTTATCGTTTTATGTCCTATATATATATTATGTTGCATTGTTGGAGGAGCTTGGGATTTAAGTGTTTCATTGCCATATCTACACTGGAGCATTGTAGGCTTAGAAGAAGCCTCAAAGCATACCTTAACTTGGGATCCTCAGCCTTTTTTGAAGTATTCAAATTTTACAGAGCAATGCTGTTGCTTCTAACAAGTGAAATCATATGCTTTGTACCATCTACTTTTTTCTTTGTCTGCACAGCACTGCCTGCATTTGGCAAGCTGACAGAAACAGATTGACATGCATTCACAGTCACTACTGACAGACAAAAGATGCATGGAAACTTAGGGACTGTTGTGGTTTGGCTTCAAACTAAGATGTCAACAGAGAGGGCTTCTACCTTTCTCACTCTCTGTTTTAGCCTCAGGAAACTCGGCATGCACTGCTGATTTTAAAAGTGAAAGTGGAATAATAAAACATTTCAATAAAGGGTAAAGTCATGACATGACCATCTTTTTGTCAAGTGCAGGACTTAAGTTTGCCAGATAATCAACAAAAATCTGTCTGAAAGCTTTACAACAATCTGCTCCAATGCGCAATTAATGCAGCACTTATAGCAGAGTACTCTGGCAGACGCATAAGAGTAGATGGTTGCCTCTTTCTCTCTGTACTTTGACTGAGCACATTGAAAATTAATTTGCATTTTCTTGCAACTTCCCACTCACTACATATCGTTTTGAACCCAAGGGTATAAAAAGTGGGTTATCAAAAAAACTGACTAGGATACATCCTATGGAAACCTTTGTCCAGATATTTCACTCTGGATCAATGTGTGGTCTAACCGGCAGACCCTTGCCACTATTGTGGCTGAAATGCATGTTTCATATATACATAACTAACAGCATGGGTTAATGTTGATGGTCAAATGAGTGACATGTTGTGTATTTTAAGAATGATTTGCAAATAGCTTTACCTCTGTATGCCTCAGACTTTGCGCAAAATCTAATCCAAAAGTTACACACATATTTAGGTGTAGCATATCACCATTAAAGCTATAACAATTTGCGTCATGTAGCCAATGCACTTTTATTTAAAAGAAAAAAGGTTATACAATGATTTTAAGCAGATTGGACATCATTTCAAAATGATATATATATATATTTTTTACAGGTTATAACATTTCTCCAATTTCTGAAAGTGAAGCAACATATTTACAACATTGTAAGTGTGATGGAAACTTCTGAAGCAATGGGACGAAACTCAGAGAGACACTGGGTGAGCTGGATCTTTGATGGCAAACACTGATGGTTTATTATGGAGTTACGGCCGGAGAACTGACAAGACATGTGCTGCCGCCACGAGGTGACACAGCGTTGCCAAACCAATTCTGAAGATCTCTACCCCAGACCCATGTATTTAGCTGGTTCTGAGAGAATAATCAATATTGAGCATAACAAGATAAAACAGGCAAAGCACTAAAACCACTCTATCAGCTGACGCCAACAGGCAGGAATAGGGAGACAAAACACTGAGAGCACAGCAGCCCAAGGTTGCAGGCCTGTGCTCAGTGAGGGCAGTACAAACTGATAAACTGGGTGAAAGGTATGGGCCTAGGAAAATATATCCCCAACAGTAAGCTTTAATCAGAAAGTCCAGTATATTGTTAGTCCATCACTGAATACATGACATCGGTGTAGATCGTCTCTCCCTCTGCTGATTTTTTCTTCTTCCTGTCTGCTCTGCCAGTTTTCCTCTTCGTGAAGCTGGGTGCAGAATAAGTTATTGAGTCCTCCTCTCTCTGCAAAAAAGTATGGGAAAATGTTTGAGATGGGATTAACATGTAGAAAATAAAATGAGTCAACAACTTTTTTCAGTCACATCTTCTCTTTTTTACCATACCTGCTGCCTCTGCTGATCACCGCTGGCAGGTACGGGATTTGTTTGCAGAGAAACAGAAGCTGTGTTTTGAAATAAAATACATTTGATGACACATGATGTAGGTACAATTATACAAATTTGTAATGTAAATCTAACGTAAAAAGGTGAGCTTTGCCCAATGTCTGATGATTGAGGTATGAGAAACTTATTTTACCATTGCAACAATCACAAGTTTTCATCTCGATATTATGAATCAGGAAGGCGATAACAATCAGACTTATAGCCAAAGCAGCAGCTAGCAGACAAAGAACTACAATGGCCTTCTGCTGATCCCACAACTTAGGTGCTAAAATCATGGAGAAAAGGAGAAAATGTGAACAATTTAAAGTTTTTTTGACAGTATTACAATGCATGTAAATTGGATTTTGGTTTATAAGGGTTTCTACCAGATTAAAAATGAATGATTATTAAAGATGTTTAAACGCTCTGCAGTTACCTTCAATGTCCAGTTTTGTTCCATGTCCAAATAATATCTCCCCACATGTGGCCACAGCACAGTGATAAGTCCCAGCATCAGAGGAGCTGACGTTTTTAGAGAAGTTGTAGATACATTTCCGTGGAGAGCTAGCCTCAGGACTATTCTCACAATCATCTCCGCTGTTTTTAAGGGTGTAAATGACACTGGGATGAGATTCATCTGAACCGGCTCTGAACCAGTACACTCTGGTTTCTCCTGGACAAGTTTTGCTCTGAGATTCAGAGAGGACTGCACACGGCAGAGTCACCGAGTCTCCTGGAAGGACCGGATCATTCTGATGGCCTTGAATAATGGCAGTGATATCTGGTTCAGGGCCTGGAAAATATAAATATATAGATAAAGGATACGTTTTTAAAGAAAGGAGAAATCTACGATTGCTGTATTTCATTTCAGAAATCAGAAATCATTCACGCATTTCCCTCTGAGGTAATTTATAATGTGTCAGTAAATATAAAAGACAAAAATAGTAAGCTACCATATTAAACACAAGGGGTTTAGTTCATAACACATTAAGAAAGTAGTAAAATACAATTAAGTTATGGAGCAGACAGTAATAACAAAGATAAACAGTATAAATTATTGTTTACCTTTAACTCTCAGAAATGTCGCATTCAGAAATGTCATGTCAAATGTGTTTACTTTTAGGCAGTAGTAAACTCCAGTATCGCTTGGCTCTGTTTTACTTATTTGCAGGAGAAAGGTTCCAGGCCCTTGTTTTGCTGTAATGCGAGGGGTCTTGTTAACACCATCATAATCAAAAGAATGTGTTCCTCCCAAGACTTCAAGAAAGTTTCCAGGACCATGCCTGATCCAGAACATGTATGTTGGATCCAAGGATTGCTGGCGTGAACAAGTCAAAGTCACATCATCCCCAACACCAACAGTCTTTGTCTCAAAGATCTGATCGTGTGTGCATCCTGAAAAATAGAATAAACACACAGATGATTGATTTGTGATACATTAAGAATAATTAGCACCCTGCTGAATCATTATCAGAACATGACAATTCATATAATATATCTCAAGTCTAGATACTTACGCCCCACTCCAAGCATCAGCAGTAAATAAACTATGATCAGCATTTTCTGGTCAATCCACTCGTGGCTGCCGGTAAATGAAATCGTATTCGAGTAGATTCGCCTTAAAGTAATCATATGAAGTGGGAGGTTACAATTTTAGAGCAACCTGATTGGCCTCCCCTTATTTCATTGTGCCACCACAGTGGAAATGATATCAACCTTTGTTCCAACCTAAACACATGAAACAAGACCAAAAGCAAGCTTCTGTTTTTATGTTTCATGTTTGTTTTCCTTTAACTGCACAGAGCGTAAACACACACAACAGAACAATCGAAAAACAATCTTGATTTTCTTTTCATGTCCAGATGGACTTTTTTGATGGGGTGCAGTATTGCCACTGTCCAGTATGATATACACACGAGTGACAAACTTAGGCTGTCTGAGGAGCTAAGCAAACAAATACCTTTTGAAGCCACTTAAATGTGTTTTACCTATACCATAGCGTTTACTTTTGACCATCGAGCAATTGTGTTACCAGGATTAACTTAAGAAGAGAACAACAGTAACATAATTATAATAATATGTGCATACTTCCGCCAATTGTAAAAAAGAAAACTGTTTAAAATATGATCAGCGTTTTCTGGTTCATTACATTACATTATTACATGTCACGCGTTTACCCAAAGCGGCTTACATACACTCAATACTGTGGGCAATCCCCATTACACATTACAGCACCAGCAGTTAGGTTTTGACATGATTCATTGCTAAGATGAACACGCTTAAAGCCAATTTCCTGGTCACAAAAATGTGAAATTAATGTTTTGTATGCTGGCTAATGAAGCAAGATACATTTGCAGGTAAAGGTTGCTCCATTATTTTGTATTATTGTACCAAACTGTTTGGGGAGTTACGGATTTTTAAAAAGAATGTTCAAAGTTTAAGAAACTTTGAAAAACACTCCTACATCTCCTATAACCAGGGGTGCACATAACTTTCTCAGTGAGGTACTCAGATGAGACAATTCCGTTGTATAGACCGACGTTAACAGCAGCTGTCTGTGCACACGGAGACCGACTCTGTCGTCCGGTGATCTAACCGCCTTCTGGAAAAGCTTCACAAGTATGTTGGTACGCAAATGCGCTTTGTGACACAAGTGACGGTACGCATTTCAGATTGTTGCCGCGCACGCGTACCTGCGTACCAGTTATGTGCACCCCTGCCTATAACGCAACATTTTTAAAATACGTTTCCTGATATAATATGCCTTGGTATTTTAAACTTGATCTCTCCAGTTTGTAATAGTTGCTTCTGTAACAAATGTGTTTGATGGATGTAGTGAAACAATGCAGAAAAGTCCATTATGAATGTATCCAAAGTAGACCAGTTTAAGAACTGCCACTTTTTTTGATGAATGTGTAAGCATACACACTAAAGTGATTGAAACTTCAGAAAATTGAGACTGAAATTTCCTGTGATCCTGCGCTCTGTAACAAATGATTAACCCTGACACTTTCAGAATAGGGATTAGATTAGATTCCAATGGACGTAGCAAAAATGTTTAAAGTTTGTCTGGATTCCTGAAAGGGATTCTTGGAAGTGATCAAAACCTCATTTCTCATTTGCTAACTGCCATATTAGTGGCATAGTGATAGTAAAATGATTAAACAAAAAGATTTTTTTTTTTTAGAATAGCTGAATATTCATTATAAAAAAAGGTACTAATACCATTCACATTTCAATATAAATGCATAATTTGTAATGCATCCAAAAATGTATAGGCCTGTGTCTCTAGGACTTATCCTACCACATTGTTGTTGCCATTTATTTAAACATGCATTTATAAGGACAGAGGAACCATCTTAAATACTGTGCAAACCAGCCAATTGGATGCTCCACGTCATAAATGATGAACCCCCCCTCTGCCTGTCAGTCACTTCAGCAGGAAGAGCACAACACAGAGTTGGGCTGTTAAAACATCCGTCCTCTACAATACACGTAATTTCAGAGAGCTTTAGAGAGGAAGAAGCAGAGCGACACTCTCAGAGTATCAAAGGATCACATTTGTCCTGAGACGATTTACAGTTTCTCTCCTGTATATTTTTTCCCCGGGAAGAGAAAACTAATGTACACCAAAGAAACAAAACAGATAAATTAAACCGACTATTTACAAGGTGCTTAACATAAAACAATCCTGTGCCGCCATAGTGTCTGTGCACTCTTACACTTTTGACACTTATTAAAGGAACACCTATCAAGATAATGCAGTCCAGTAAAACTCCCCACACTCTGGCATTTTTTTTTTTTTTATTAAGATTTAGGGTTTCTTGACAACTCAAAAGGTGTATAGAGAATATCATTTGAAATATAAATAGCTTATCTATCTATATGGCCAATATTTCCAGAACATTTGTCAGAGCTGCAGGTTGTGGTCTGTGGCTTTCTTCAGGGTCAACAGTTGTTGACATTGACAACAAGCCATAACATGCCTTGTACTTTCACACAAACAATCAGATATAAATGCATTCACACTGACAACCAGATGATGCATGGAAACTTCTGCGCTGCTGTGGTTGGGCTTCACACTGAGGTGTGAATACAAAGGGGTGCTTGTTTCTTTCTCATTCTATAAACCTCAGGAAGCTGGGCTTGCACTGCTGATATACTTTTGTTTGTTTCAAATGGCAAGTGGAATACCACTAGTCACACTATGTGATGATCCTTTTTAATTGAAGCTTACTGCAAGTTATTGCCTTTTATCTGTAGTTGCAGTTAGTCAGGGGAGGTGCCCATCATTTCCTGGTCCCCCCCTTTCAGTCGAATTTGACCCGTGATCTAACATGGTGATAGAATGGCAGCCTGTCTATTTGAATGTTTAATGAATAAATACAGTTAGATTGTAAATTAGATAGATGCTTTTGCAGTTTTAAAAATAATCTTGAGATAGACATGTTTTTACTTTAAATGAGCATGTGTAAAACTAAAACAATGATGAAGCCTGCTGAAGTCTCATGTAGCTCTCACTTCACTACACATCCTGTTGAAGCCCATAGTTCTGAGTAACAGCCTTGATGCTTGGTCAAAGGGTGGAGAGATGGCCCACCACAACGCATGACTCTCAGTGTAGCTGCTGCATGTGGCTTCGCTTCTTGTTCTGAAGCAGAAGGTCTTTACAAAGGGATGTGAGATCTGAAAGGTGGAGTGCTCGATTCTATTAAGTAGTTGACTTCTGACTTTCTATTTTGTATTTAGAAAAACAAACATTGTCTTTTGCAAATAAATATGAATTGTGTGTGAATCACAAAATAATCCCCATGTGTTTTGTCAGCCATGCTTCGGTCTCTCCCTCTTAAAAGCACTTTGCAAAAATGAAACATAACATGTATGCTGTGTAAAATATTATACACCACTTCTTTCTCAGTGGAATTTGTCCACATGTGTAACGATAACATGGTTATTTGCAATAAAAAAGGGCATGGCCCAGTCCCTTATGTCACTGGTTTTACTTGTGCTTTTCCTGCTATAATGGATTGAAATGTCTCTTGTTAAAAAGTAATTGTTAGGGTTAAAACCTGATCTATTTGGGAACATTAGAGAATCACAAATGGTCAAGACTGGTTGTAGGACTATAAAGTTTACAGGATACAGGATGCACAAAATCATATAAGGGCAAAAAAGGAGTTCACTGCCAATAAAGCAAGGGAGTTTTTGGTGTTTAAAAACAAAAAATCAGTGATACTCTACAATATTGTTCAACTTGAGAAAATGACAATGCTCTACCTTACAGAGAGCACTATCTCAACACATACTTTAACCTGTAAGTTCTTCACATCTCTTGGTTTTGGTGATATTTCCTCTCACCTCTCCCCTACAGCTTTCTACCACCTACACTGTGGCTATTGCAATGTTATGGAACAAAACAGCTAGCCTACATAGAGTGAACAATACAGCATTGAGCAACTCCAACAATGTCTTTGTTGTGTGGAGCCATCCAACTCACTGCTGTTGCTCAGTAACTATATCCAGTATGTAAACCAAACATCTTATTAAGCTACATAATTCCTTTTCTGTGACCATATGGAATCTGCAATGTACTTGATAAAAACAGATGTGTTTGCTAGCTAGAAGTCGTCATGTTCCCACATTGCTTTCCTGGTGTGTTAAACTATTAACCACAGCCATCGGTCTGTTGAATAGAGTGACACTGAAATAATGTCTCTGTGTGTGTGTTTTGGTTCTCATGCTGGTATGATTAAAACCACATTGGTAAAATGTGTCAATAGGGTTTTGCTGTTTAAATAGGTCCTGTTCTTCTTAGCTAAGCACCAAAACTGAAACAATATTTTCAATATATTGTCTAAATAAAGGGGCTTCTTTGAAAAAATTAATATCAGAACATAGAGATTTCTGATCGAAAGAAAATGGTCCACAGGTTTTAAATGTAGGGGGGAAGTCATTTTATACATTTCAGCCAATCACTACAATTGCTACTTTGTAGACGTTGATCTTCTTGTGAACAGACCTTCATTTGGATGGAAAGACATCAGTCGTGCGAGACGACAGAGCTGCACCACAATGATTGGTCAACTGGCTGCTTTGATTCTTCTTTGTACGATGTGTAAGTGCTATTCTTTACTCCTGTATGAAAGACAATACCATTTGATGATCTTAAAGATGATCCCCTCCAATAAACCTTTTCTGTCGTTTTTCTTTAGCTCTGATTGAATCGGCAGAGGATCCTCACCTGATCTCTTTGGCTGTGGTAGAAATTGGTAGAAGTTTTACTTATCAATGTCCAGTTTTGGAGATCGAAGGCAAACTATTGTCCTTGTCCAAGCAGTCTCTTGGACAAATGGCCCAGCCAGTCGTTAACTTGATTTTTGGCAAACTAACAGTTACTGAACCTTTTTTAGACACACGGTTCAAAGCAACAAAAGGGGATACTCATTATCTTTTCACAATCCGAAATGTCAGAAAAGAGGACGAAGCAACATATTTCTGTCTCACTGGATCAGCGTATTCACAGAGTTTTGGCACTGGCATCTTCTTGGCTGTGAATGGTACATGTCTATTACTTTAAGTGATTGTCATACAAATAATGTATAATGTATAATTTGAAGTTTTTTTTTACTGAATCGCGCAGATCAGAGGAGATCTGTCTACGTGAAGCAAAGTCCGAAGACCAAGTCAGTCCAGCCCGGCGACTCAGTGACTCTCCAGTGTTCACTCCTCTCCAAAAACAAAGAAAACGCAGATCAGTGTCCAGGCGAACACAATGTGTCCTGGTTCAGATCTGGATCAGGAGAATCCCATCCAAGCATCCTTTACACTCACAGTGAGGAACAAAAGGAACGCAGTTGTGTCTTCAGTCTGTCCAAAACTATACACAACTCCTCTGATACCGGGACGTATTACTGTGCTGTGGCTACATGTGGACAGATCCTGTTTGGAGAAGGAACTACAGTGGAGACAAGTACGTTATGTCTTATTTAATTCACAATGCATCTATGTTGATTATTCGGTTGCTTCCTTAATAGGCTTTAGTGTTAGCTGCCTCCGCTATACATTCCCTATCTGTTTTTTCAGTGTCTGTGTTTCCTATACATTTCCTGCTGTACTCTTTCGTCCATCAAGGCCTCTCTTGCTGTTCATGTACTTGTGCAGCTTCTAACATATGGCTCTAAAATTGCACATTAGAGCAATAAAAAGCATTTAAAAAGTATATCAAGTCACTGCTGCTGTGAAACAATTAGCTGGTTTTCCTTTCAGTTTTTACTGTTATGGAAGGCCAACAAGCCCTCCTATCTGACACACGAAATATTTACAGTAGTGGATCATCACTCAACATTCAGAGTTTTTAGTGATTATACAACTATAATTAATTACTAATGTAAAAGCAATTGAATTACATTTGAGCTAATAGTACATTTTCTCTGTAATTGTTTTTGTCATTACAGGACAACAACTGGACCTATTTGTCCCTGTGCTCGGGACGCTGCTGGCCTGCAGTTTGATTGTGATTGCTGTTCTTATAATCTTCAGAAATCAAAAGTCAGTTTGTGAACATTGCAAAGGTAGATTCATGTGGTTTGTGTGTAGAGTCTTTGATACATTAACCATATTAGGATTCAGCAGTTCAGCATATTTTTACCTAGGTTTTGCATTAATTGTAATGGTTTGAACATAACGTCTGTATTGGTACATTAATAGCTTCAGCTTTCAGCTCTTCTACATGCACTAATGTAAATAAAATGCCAGTAAAGATTCAAATGTGGGGTTGTGACCAGCTGTAAAGTAATTATTCCTGGATCACAAACTTTGATGTGAAATGACAACAATAGCTTCATTGTTTGCCTTTCATTTTTTTCTTTTTTACAGGAGAATCTTCCAACCATGCTCTTCATGACAGATTGGCTGAGGATGAATCAATTAATGTGGTAAAGATAATTTAAATATCATCTTATGCATGACTGCAGTAACTGCAGTTACAATTTGGTTAGAAAAAGACCCAGAAATCTTTGGGTCCTTAACTGCACATTTGACATATAATTTTGATGTTTAATTTGAAATTCACTTGGTTGTTGTTTAAATGCTCTAAAAGGGGACCTATTATGCAAAATGCACTTTTTCATGTCTGAGGGGATTATGGGATGCTACAATGATCTGTTTGGTATTTGGAGCCAAACACTTCAGAGACATGTTTTGTATATATCTGAGACCCATAATATATATGAAAAACAGTATAATAGGGGAGCTTTAAAGCTCACAATCCTTATTTCCTTTTGCAGGGTGGTGGAGCAGCACTGAACTATGTAGCGCTGGATTTCCCCTCAAGAAAAGCCAAAAGATGGAAAAACAGTGAGTTACCGCAGGACTGTCTGTACTCTGGCATGACAGATCATCAGTGAACACGTCAGAAGAAGGTCTATTGTGTTTCATGTTAGATTCATCTTGAATAAACACTGAATAATTGACTGATTTATTATTGAAGAGTTATTATTGAAAATCCATCTTTGTTATTTTTATTCAGACAATTTTGTGACATATTTGACTTGATAAAGTCACCTGTGTACAATTCTATTTAATTGTTGTTGTTTTAATTAATGTTTGGCTTGAAGTTTTGAAATACATTATAGTTTGTATCTAAACACAAGACTGTTTAGGCTTTATGTTGGGTTAATATGCAAAGACAGTATATTCAGAACAGGCTACAATACAGGAATATTGAGCGCACAATGAGTCCAGTTTTTACGTGTGATAGGTAACATTAAACACAAAGTAAAGTATCTCATAAAAAGACAAAACTAAATTGGTACCAGCATGGCAAAATAATTACACTTCCTGGAAAATGATATGTATATTCACATGAGTGATAGAGATCTATTAGTAATGTAACATTTACTATGTTTCTGCCACTGTTCATCACTTCTTAAACCCAAACTTGATCATTTTTGCAAAAAATTGTTCCTCTCAAACTTGATTTCACATTGTTTCTGTACTCAAAGCGCCAGATGAAGACAGGTTTTACAACAACCCCAAAAGGACCAAGCAGATAATTATCATATCACATAATAATTATATTTCCACCCCCATTGCAATACATACAGAAGGTGAAAAATGACTTTTCAATTATGATGGGTCATTATGATTGATCAGATACTGTTGACAACTGCATTAATACATGATTTATAAGAATCAAATTATTTATTATATTAGCGTAACATTATTTTTTGGTGTTAGCTCTTTTACTTGAGTTAAGATGTGATATTTCCTTTTACAAAAAAGTTGTAAAGTTACATGTTTAATGGCTCTAAATAAATCTTAAGAAAAATCTCTTTCTCAATTATTTGTTTTAATATGTTTTAATAACCAATTAGGGTTAGTATTTCCAAGATAAAATGACGACACATTCAAACACAGGATGAGCAGATCAAATAATGGTCAAACAAAGAATATAAAAAGCATCTGTATGATATGATTTCAGATTTTAGCATGGAAAAACCTCACTCTAAACAAAAGGGGAATCTAACATATTTACATTACAAGTCATTGTCAGAGGTCAGTGTGATCAACCAACCTACAGGTTTTTTTAGACTCACATTCACAATTAGCATTTAACATGAGAGTACACACTTTCAGTCGTCAAATCACTCTTATTCCTTCCTCTTGTAGCCTTCCTTCCAGAGAAATGAAGGGCAGCATAGTTCAGATCATTTCCCCCTTCAATCTGTGCGGCAAATAAAAAGCTCATTATACATTTACGTTTACATAGTTTTGTTTGAATTTATAAACAGATTGGTTGATTTATTTGGTAAGTAGTCATGTAATAAGAAGAACCTCGTACAGCTAGTCGGTCATTCTGGACTGGCTGTGAATTAATCCACCAGAGGATTTAAGATTCCTGCTCACTCTGTCAGGGCTCACATCGCACTAATGACCAGCCTGATGTACATCCTCCCTTACATGTTTACTGTTAGTGGTGCTGTTTGATTTCATGTTATTAAAAAAGATGACAATAAATAATGTATCATTACTTACCATATCATGCACTGGTTGGCTTGAGTTGTCATATCTTGCTTGCCCAGTGGGGTTTTCTATTCCTAAAAATGAAAAAGAAAACACAAATATAATTGGTTTAAGCTTAATTTTATATAAGGACCCCAACCCCAATTCATTACTTTTTTCTTAGTAGTTTAATAAGAAGACATTTGACCAAACAGAAAATTGGACACATCATGCTCCCAGTGTTTGCTGATAGATTTATTTGATATAATATCTTAAATAAAATATTTCTGTTAAGACCCAACTTCTGCTGTTTTTTATTATTTTATCTTAAAGCATGAGGTTGAGGTTCATCCTGTCCTTTGTGATGTTTCACCTCTTGCACAATATGTAATAAAATCAGTGTATACCATTTTCTAAATAATTCAACAACACTTACCTTTACATTTTGAAGTTCGGCAACAGAAGAAAACAATGTTTCCAATCACAGAAATGACCAAGCAGACGATCGCTATCACCAGCGCAAAAACTTCAGGACTTGCAATTTTCTCTGGACAGCAAAGAAAAAACACAAAGCAATCATAATGTTACGAACTTTTTTTGAATATCACCTCTAATATTCAACATTATAAAACCATACCTAATTGAGGATTTGTAACATCTCCAAATAATATCTCTCCACATGAGGCCACAGCACAGTAGTAAGTCCCGGCATCAGAGGAGCTGAAGTTCTTTGAGAAGCGATAAACACAACTCTTCTGAGTGTCCGGTAACTTCTGACATTCCTCTGGTCTTCTTCCATCAGTGTAGATGATGTTTGGACGAAATGTATCTGATCCAGCTCCGAACCAGAACACACTGATGTCTCCTTGACATGTTTTATTCTCCGATTTAGAGAGGACCGAACACTGAAGGGTAGAAAGAAAAAAAAGTGTTAAAAAGCACATTCGACAGCCTAAAAGGTGTTTCCATTTATCTTAAATGTGGTACATTTTTTATCAAAGAAAAAACACATTGTTAAACATTGATTAGTGCTTCATCAAAAAACCCAAGAAAAACCGGATAATGTAGTTAATTTGTGGTTTTAACTTAATTTTAAGATTCAGGGCATGGTGCAATTAGATTTTCTTTTATCAAGAACCCAAATCATCACAAATATTTGGAATTAAATTCTTCAAACCATTTTGTAGATGTTCAAATCAGGGTTCGGATACTTAAAGCTATTTTGAAGCTTTAAATCAGATCTAAAACATTTTGAAAATCTTAAAAAAAAGTAGATCACATCTTTACCTTTTAGTAACAAATATGTCCCACTCCATCCCAGATTCCTAATCCAGTCCTCGATTAAGCAGTGATACATTCCTTCATCTTCTGGGATTGTCCTCCGAATGGTCAGGGTGCTTAAATTGTTTCAAGTATTTACCTCCAATCTTGAGTCAGAAAACCCTGGTGCAAACTTAGGTTTGGAGGATTCGAACAGTGTCACAATTAATGTCAGAGTCTCTCCAGGACTCTGCTTGTACCAGCGGAGGTCATTGCGTTTTAACTCTGTATTAGGCAGAGCACAAGTTAAGGTCGCAGATTCACCAAGTTGAACTGTAGTCACTGGAGTCAGCGTATCTGAAATAAATGACAGAATACAATACATGAAACAGTAAAAAACTATTAGGGAACAAAATTAGTATTCATCATACAAAAACAAGGTATCGGAACCTTCATATATCTAAATGTAAATATTTAACGTAATACTTGCACCTACATCCTTGATGAAGAAGAAGCAGTGTTACCGATAGCAGTAACATCTTGACAATGTCCCTTGTCTTTTTTTTCAATGTGTACAAAAGGTCACATGGCCACCCATATACGTGTCACTCTGCATCTGATTGGTTTTCAAAGAATAAAGATTTAAAAAAGTGCACTTCCTGTCTCAGTGGTCCCATTCTGATCTTTTTGAAGCATATCACTTTATTCTTCTCAAGTTATTTAAGCAAATCTTCCAATAAAGGTCTTTCTTTTTTTCGAAAAAAAAAGTGAAACTGTAAAGACAGCTTTGGACGACAAAATCAATGACAGTGAATATGAATGAGTGATTTAAGAGGCTTAGTTACCAGTCTTAGTTACAAGGAAACTGGATTAACAAAAGCCTAGAATAGCTGTCAAATTAGCTAAACTGTGTTTCCAGTGAAGACACCAGACACAAGTATCACCAGTAAAATATGTTATAAGAGTCAGTAAAAACTAATCTCATAATGACGCACTCAAGTAAGAAAAGTTTACAGATAATTATATTTACTTATAATGTTGTTTAGGCAAAATACATCTAATTGCAATAATGGCTAGCTTAGTCAGCAGTTAACTGTTCAGAGAAAGAAAAAAGTTACCAAAACACCTGTTGTAATAGGGATGGTAATCTTGAGCATACTGGGGCGGAGCAGCCATTTTTCGAGGAAACCATACGTGGCTATAGAAGCTGTTGTTATTTGTCGCTGGTCTTTTCATCCGTCATCTGTCGTTCATCATCATAGATGTAAAAAGTTTGTGAAAAATAAATAAATGCCGATGTAAAGATTAACTAGGGAGAATAAAGGGCGATATATTGTAAACGTTTAAGTAAGTGGTATCGATCCTTACGAATTAGAAAGGCTTCTAGCTAACATTATGCTAACTAAATGCTAACAAAACATTGGCTCACCGTGCAAAACTAATGGTTATTGAAAAATGAACACTAAATAGTAACCTTTCTTGTGTCCCAATGTTAACTCGAGATAGGCCTACTTACATTTTAAACGGTGTATGCACTATTCACTGTTTTTTGCTGATAATTCAGCAATTCTTTTTAACACTTACGGTAAACAGCCAGCGGATGTCACTCTTACACGTATTCCCATTACCTGTAAAGGCGTACTTGGATGATAATGCTTGAACTAAGGTATTTGGAGAGTAGGCTACAAAATAGAATAGAATAGAATAGAACCGGAGGGATGAAACCCTCTTTAATGGTCACACATGCAGAGCACACAGCACACACAGTGAAATGTGTTCTCTGCTTTTAACCCATCCTAGTACCAGGAGTCTAGTACTAGGAGCAGTGGGCAGCTATTGTACAGCGCCCGGGGAGCAATGGGAGTGAGGGGGGATCGGGGATGTCCGGTGCCTTGCTCAAGGGCACCACGGCAGGGCCCAGGAGGTGGACTGGGACCTCTCCAAGTAACAGTCCACACTCCATATTTAGGTCTGGTCGGGGACTTGAACCGGCGACCCTACGGTTCCCAGTCCGACTGACTGAGCCATTGCCGGACGTAGCAAAAAGTTGCCTGTCAATAGAGTGATACATGGATGTGTCTTTGACGGCCAAACCCGGAAGTTAGCATTGTAGTAGTTCCCTTGACCAAAACCAAATGGGATTTTGGATTATAGCAGAAAAAACATCTTTGTGGTAAACAGCAGAAGTTAGACGCTAACATGAGGCCATACATAGGGTGGCTCAGGATTGTCCACCAATCAGATGATGGTGGTTATAAGCCCAGTGGTCAACATGTCAACGTGTCAACATGTCTTTAGTAGAGGCACTTAGCTAGCTAGCACATTTTCCTTTGTGGTTGCAAATCATTCGACTGCTCAAATAACCCAATAATTAAACCCCCTCTAGTGTTTGTTTCTCCCCCTTACTTGGTGTTCCTGCATTTGATCGGTCTGTTTTAACTCTACTTACATTAACACAAAAACAAATAATCATCACCAAATTGTATTAAACACCCTTTTAAGCTGTAAACAATATATCAGACTGCTGGATTACATGAATAAGTGCAGTGAATATGTAAAGAATATAGAAACTGAAAATGTTTTCCAAAATTAACATGGTTGTCGATTTGTGGGTGTGTACTATCTAATGGATGAACATAATCTAGGTCAGGGGTGTCAAACTCAATTTAATCGCGGGCCACATCAGCATTATGGTTGCACTCAAAGGGCCGGTTGTAACTTTAAGACTATATAAATATACATATATAAATATATAATATATATATTCAATAATATATTATATTACATTATTGGCTCTGCATTGGATTATTATCAGTTCTGGTACTAACTTCATAAATAACTACGTCTGAAAGCAGAAGTCTAGGGCAAATAATTATAAGCAAATATTCAACAATTACACCAATTGTATTGTATATTATATTCTTTGCAAGCTCTTGCGGGCCACATAAAATGAGGTCGCAGGCCGGATTTGGCCCACGGGCCTTGAGTTTGAGACCCCAGATCTAGGTTTACCAAATGATATCCTTTGTCGCTCATTTTTGACCGGGAACATCATAGGTGTAGCAAAATTGACTAAAACCCAAAATTCTATGAAAGTGGTGATCAGCAAATGTTATATGTTCAAATGTCCACTCTGGAGTATATAATTAGGCTTTGAAGGAATCAAATCTAAAACACAATATTTATGAATGATAAAAGTAATAAATCGGTCAGATTTGACCCGAACACGACGGGGGGATAAAAAAGAAAGGTGACTTCTTTACAACACCATTAAGTGGTAGGTTTATTTAATAGTTGGGGTAAAAATAATCATGCATAACTTATATGTGTAGTGCTGTGTTCACCAGAGCAATGGCAGCCAAGATGGTGATCAGTGAGGGGGAGTGTCCAGCGTTCTACACTTAACTTTATGACCTTCACGAGTGCACCATTTGTGTACTTTATACTGCATCTTACCATTTTTGGCATTTGGACACACTCAAGCTCTCAAAATAGCAAATTTAATTACAGAAGTACGCAAATAAAGACATGGCACTAAAGTACTCTCTGCTATTAAATTCCGATCTCTGTAGTTTTGAAACTCCAAAAATCATATAATTTACAAGTCCCTTGGTAAAAGGTAAAACAGTTATGAAATGTCGACATGTCGAAATGGGTTAAATATGCCAAAAGAATGACAAAGACGGATTAGGTTTCTTCAGCTCAATATTATAAAAAATTCATTTATAAAAGGAAGAAATCAACACAACTCCCAATTGCGGTTAGATGTTTTTACAGAGCATTGGCCGAGACAGTAAGTAGATGACGGTCATGGAAGAAGTAAACAGATTTGAACATTCATAATGTTTACAAAAGGGCAGAGGAGAACATCTTGAAACAGTTATGTCTGATGGCCCTAAATAAATCCTAACAAAATCATTCCCCCCATGATTTTTTACATTTTCTTTAATGAAAAACACACTTTGGTAGTATTTTAAGATAAAAGACGACACATACAAACACATGTAATCAAATATTGGTGGAACATAAAGAGAATATCTGTTTGATGCTATTTTGGCTTTTAGTATTAATCCTAATTTAGTGTAAATCTTTGTCAGAGGTCAGTATTATCAACCAATTTACATTTTTAATAGACTCACATTCACATTCAGCATTTAACTTGAGAGTACACACTTTCTTCAGTCTCCATCTCTCTCTTCTTTCCTCCTCTTGTAGCCTTCCTTCCAGAGAAATGCACCGCAGCATAGTTCAGATCATGTCCACCTTCAGTCTGTGCAGCAAATAAAATCTCCATTATTAAAAGACAGCTTTGTTGATAATGATTGTTTGATTACAGAATTATAATGGTCTATTATTTATTTGTAGCGGACTGCTGCTAAGAGTACAAATCTGTTGCCATAGACACAGTCCTGATATCCAAACACAGCAAGCTGACTAGCTTTTTAAAATGATGTTAAACCAATATTAATTGTCAAAGGATTTACCTCTTTAGTAAGAAGCCATGTAATGAACTGCATGATGAGAATTATGTTATCAAAATAACCAAAAAAGAAAGAATGTCGTATGATTACTTACAATATCATGCACAGGTTGGCTTGAGTTGTCATGTCTCGAATGCAAAGCGACGTTTTCATTTCCTAAATATGAAAAGAAAACATTAATATTATGAATTTAAACTGAGTTTTCAATACAGATCCCCAGCAAATGGCATAACTTCATATTATCTACATTGCATTATGGGGGTTAAGCATATCTAACATAAATGGAGCAACCAATATGGAGAATCGTGCTGCAGATGTTTGCAGATAAATTCATATAATAATATTCAGAATAACAGATTTCAATGTATAAAAAAGCAGATTTGTTAAGTATAATAGTATCCAAGAACATGAGGTTAAGGTTAACCGTGTCTCTCATGATGTCATGCTTCTAAAACTATTTAAAGTAAAATAATCGGCGTATTTAACTTTTTGACTAAATCAACGAAACGTACCTTTACATCGTGAACAACCTGCTCTTGAAGTCCGGCGGCAGAATAAAGTAATGTTTCCAATGATAGACACGACCAAGCAGAGTATTGCTATCGCCAGCGCTATAACTTCAGAGCTTGCATTTCGCTCTAGAAAGCAAAAAGACATTAAACTCATTAATGATGTGGTTCATTGGTTTGTAGACATTAACCTCCATATTAAATAAAATACATCGGTAAAACTTACCAATTTTCTGTGTTACATCTCCAAATAATATCTCTCCACATGTGGCCACGGCACAGTAATAAGTCCCGGCTTCAGAGGAGCTGAAGTTCTTTGAGGAGCGATAAACACAACTCTTCTGAGTGTCCGGTGACTTCTCACATTCATCTTTTCTTCTTCCATCAGTGTAGATGAAGCTAGGATGAGATTCATCTGAACCAGCTCTGAACCAGAACACACTGATGTCTCCTTGACATGTTTATTTTTAGATTTAGAGAGGACCGAACACTGAAGAGTCATCGAGTTTCCTGGAGGAGCTGGATCAGATAATGTCGGACACTGAACAACAGAATAGTTTGAAGTCCTCTGAGTGTTTCCTGAAAAATACAAAACTGTTTAAAAAAATTGATCCCATTTTATCTGACATTTGTAAAAGTATTAACATGAATCTGCTGATATTTAGCAAATGTGGAGCTGCTTTATTAGTAGAGATTCCCTCAAAGTGAAATTAGATTGTTTAAATATCGATTAGAGCTTCAATAAAGATAAAGCAGAGGATAGAACGTAATTACCAAGTTTTAACCATATATTTAAAGATATAGTGCATGGCAGAATTGGCAACACTTTTAGTGTTGAGTGGTTAACACTGTAACTTTCTCAAATATATACAACATAGCTGGTAAATAAATCAACATCCAAAGTAAATACAAATATCTGAAAATAAATAGAATAATTTCATCTTAATTGTATGTCTTACTGAATTTGTATTTAAATTTGTGTTAAAATGCAACAGATAATTGAAATGTTACTTTACTTAAACATGACCAAAGTGCAGGTTTGGATCCGACCTGAAGCATTTACAAAACTCATTCTAATTAACTAGATCACATTTACCTTTTAGTAACAAATATGTCCCACTCCATTCAGGATGTCCATAAAGCTCTGTGATTAAGCAGTGATACATTCCTTCATCTTCTGGGATTGTCCTCCAAATCGTCAGGGTGCTTAAATTGTTATCGCGTTTTAGCTCCAATCTTGTCAGAAAAATGTTGCAGACTCAGGTTTTGTAGATTGGAGCAGTTTCACAATTAATGTCAGATTTTCTCCAGCATTTTGCTTGAACCAGTAGAGCTGTCTACTGCCAAACTCAATAGGCAGAGCACACGTGAAGGTCACAGATTCACCAAGAGGAACTGTAGTCACTGGAACCAGCGTATCTGAAATAAATGACAGAATACAACACGTGAAACAGTACATGCATCATGCAAGAACACAAAAGTTAACCCCAATAGTAGGCATGCACATTTTTACTGAATACTTGCTCTTACATCCTTGATGAAGAAAAAGCAGTGTTACCCATAACAGCAACATCTTGATATTGTCTCTTGTTAGGAAACTTTTGGGTATTTCAGTGAGTACAAATGTTGAAGTCACATGATCATGATTGTGTGTGTCAGAGTGTACCATGCATCTGATTGGTTATCATAGAATCAAGATTCAAAAGTGCACTTCCTGTCTCACTTGTTGTGAAGCATATCATCTCATTCTTCTCAACTTACCAAAGTCATTTTAGCACATTTTACAAAGCAGGTTAGCTGTTAACAGGGTTACATTGTGCTGCCAGAGACAAAGCATATCCAGTTAAAGAACATTATGTTCTCAGAGTAAGAGAAACAAAATAATTAATGTAGGATATATGTGTGTACACAACAGTACAAATAGTAAAGAGTAAAATAGATAAGGTAATTCAAAGTTTCTCTTGAGTGTTGTTTTAGCAAGAGACAGCTTGCTACTATTATTTCTAGCATGTTTAGCAACAAACTGTAATTCTCACTTTTCTAATAGGAAATGGAATTCTCTTAG
The DNA here is from genome assembly GCA_031216635.1 of Dissostichus eleginoides. Taxonomy (NCBI): domain Eukaryota; kingdom Metazoa; phylum Chordata; class Actinopteri; order Perciformes; family Nototheniidae; genus Dissostichus; species Dissostichus eleginoides. Next base: position 12,700,190 of record CM062271.1, on the reverse strand, counting down.
CTACTTCGCTTTGGTAGCTTTTCTTTTGTCATTGTTATTTCAATCTAAATGTAAACAGAAAGTGTAAAGAGACATTTTAGGCAAATGGGGCAATATATAGAAATGTAACTTAGTTAATACATTGATCCTTACAAATTACAGGGGCTTTTTGCTAATGTTAAAGGTGGGGTAGGTAAGTTTGAGAAACCGGCTCGAGATACACTTTTTGTTATATTCCATGGAATGCTCTTAACATCCCGATAGCAATGAATATCTTAAGAGCTTTGACAAAAAATCCATAAACAAATTTCATCTGTGGAAGCCGTAGTACTTTAAAAAGCACGACCAATCATTTTAGCCGGCCCGGCTAAAATAACTGGATGGCCTACCTGCCTGTCAGCTTTCCATCTGTGCACAAACTTATCTCGTGCCCTGATTGGTCATGTGCGCGTTCGTGTGTGTTGGAGGAGGGGCTCTGTAAGGAAGTGGCAGATTTTTTCCGGCTGTATTTTCAAATTCTAGTGCACTCGAGCTGGTTTCTCCAAAATTACCTACCCCACCTTTAAGGTAACTGAATGTTAACATTTTACGTTTTCTAAGCATGCATAATTAATCTACCTGTGTCTTGAACAATGAAAAACTTACAGTAACGTTAGCCTACATATAGGCATAGTACATAAAAAAAATTGTATTAATTGTGAAGAATGTTGTGTTACTCAGGAGTTTCTTTGGTCACTTTAATTAATTAAACAGCCAGTGGTTGTCACTCTAACCCTTAGCCTCCAAAATGGCAGATTTGTTGTTGATGACACATTTCTATTACCTGACAAGGAGTAAGAAGAGATACTGCTCCTACTAAGGTACTGGTGAGTACATAAAAGTTGCCCAGCAATTGAATGATTCAGATATGTGTCTTTGTACGCTGGAAGATAGCAATAGTTTCCAAAATCAAATGGGATTTTGAACTATGGCAGAAAACAATTATGGAACTTAACATCTTATTTAAAGGTCCCATGTCATGCTTTTCCGGTTATTAGCCATCCCCTTGTGTGTTATGAAGGTTTTTATGCATGTAAACGGTCTGCAGAGTCAAAAACCCTCAAAGTACACCCTGTAGGGAGTAAAACTCTAACGCCGTTCGTTTGATGAGTGGTCTGCTATAAAAGGAGGAACTCAGACACAGAGATATGAGGTTAACAATAAGCTGATTTAATGGTAAAAACAACAGTACAATATAACGAAGTACTTCGGGCCTTGGCTCTTCTACCGTGCGATGTACGTATCAGACAGTCAGGCAGAACAGAGGCCCCGAGTGTACAGAATTCACAATATTTATGCCCACAAACGGAGAGGAGTTGTGTGGGAGGAGTTGTGTCGGTTGCTCCTCCCTAGGTGTTCATCCACTGGTGGACTCACTCCTGGGCGAGCCCTAGGCAGCGAATCAGAGTGAGTCAACCATAGTGTGGGAGGAGTTGTGTCGGTTGCTCCTCCCTAGGTGTTCATCCACTGGTGGACTCACTCCTGGGCGAGCCCTAGGCAGCGAATCAGAGTGAGTCAACCATAGCGTGGGAGGAGTTTGGATCTACTGCGCCGCTGATAAGTCCCAGGCCATCTTTATGGCAGCCATGAAATAAACAATTCTGGGGTGAACGTGGGGTGAAGTACCAATCCTTATCTTCGTTTATCTTCGGCACCTGGCAGTACCTCTCCGTATCCCAATCTTTATCTCTGCACAATCTCTGCCTAGTCTCAATGTTGTCAGTTTTAGTACTTTCCCCTGCAACCCCCCCCCACGCTCCTATCCGGCCCATTAAAAACCCGGGGGGGCGACTGGATCCTCTACATTCCTAAGTCACGCACACACAATTGAGCACAGCAAGCAAAATAATACCATCATGAGAACATTTGCCCTAGTTTCATAAGCATACATTTTACACAGACTATTGGCGCCTAAGATATGTCGGGCCAAAGATATAATTATTGAAACAGGTTATACAGGTTACTCCGTGACCGGATGGGGGGGAACCTGCCTAAAGAGAGCTATAGGTGGTGGCTGCAGTGTTAATTTCGTCAACGAAAACTATGACGAAAAATGTTCGTCAACAAACTTTTTTGCATGACTAAGACGAGACGATGACGAGCTAAAAATAGATTCTTGATAACGAAAACTTTGACGAAATGTATATTTAGTTTTCGTTGACGAGACGAGACGGGACTAAGGTGTTAATGGTGGACTATCGGACATTCAAAATGCAGGGTATTTTCCCCCAAATGTCCGTCTTGTCTGTCAAAATGCATCTTACGTTTCTAACTTGCAATATCATTATTTCCGCTCTCTTCACTCAGAAGAGCGATCTCCCTGTGTCTCTCTGTGTGCGGGGGCGGGGCCTAACAGACACGCTGCAGCGGCACACAGAGATCTGCCGGGGACGGAGTGTTCAAAAGTATAGAGACACTCTACAAGGCTCGATGTGGACAAAGCTCGTTTGCCATTAGTGTTTTCGCGTTAGTGCGTTGACACGAGTAGAGTAGTCTGTCCAAACAGCCGGCCAAAAGGCGTCATATTCAGTCGGAGAAATGCACAATTTTTGACTTCCTTAACTCGTAGCTCTGTTGCCCCAATTACGAGTAACGTTATCACATCAGGTGCGCAGAGGTGGGAGAAGTAGGCCTACTCAGATCTTGTAGTTAAGTAAAAAAAATACCATAGTGTAGGAAGAGTTCCTCAAATAAAAGTATGATCATCAAAATATAGTTAAAGTAGCGACAGTAAAAGTAGTCATTGTGCAGATTGGTCCATTTCAGAATAATATATATGATATGTTTTATAATGATTGATCATTAAAGTGTTCTCAAAGCTGGTAAAGGTGCAGCTAGTTTGAATGACTTTGTATACTGCAGGGTAGCTTGTGAATTTACTCCAGGTGGAACTAAAGTCTGATTTAACACTTGATTATATTTCACATCATTCATCCAGATCTGTAAAGTAACTAAAGGTATTAAATACATGTAGTGGAGTAAAAGTACACCATGTAGCTCTGAACTGTAGTGGAGTAGAAGTACACAGTAGCAAAACATTTAAATACTCCAGTAAAGTACAAGTACCTCAACATTTGTACTGTCCCATTGATTCCGATCTCAGAAACCTGTATTTGCTGAATTGGTTTAAAGAGAGAAAACATTTTGACTAAAAGTTGACTAAAATGTAATTTTTCATCGACTAAAACTAGACTAAAACGTTTTGAGTTTTCGTCGACTAAAACTAGACTAAAACTAGACTAAAACTATGAAGGATAGAAATGACTAAAATGTGACTAAAACTAATAACCATTTTCGTCTAAAGACTAAGACTAAGACTAAATCAAAAACAGCTGCCAAAATTAACACTGGGTGGCTGGCCTCTGACAGAGGCTCGGCACAGCAACCTCCTAGAGCTGCAGGCAGTAGTGTTGGTCCTACAGCACTGCAAACCCTTAATACAGGGCACACATGTGCTGGTGAGGAGCGACAACCGCACCACAGTGGCGTACATCAACAGGCAGGGCGGAGTCCGCTCCGCCGCCTTGTTGACCACAGCAGAGAACCTGTGGTTGTGGGCTTCAGAGAATGTTTTGTCTCTGTGGGCCCTCCACATCCCGGGGCGGGAGAACAGGGGGGCCGACCTCATGTCAAGAGGCGGGCCCCTTCCAGATGAGTGGATGCTTCACCCGGAGGTGGTGAAGCAGATCTGGGCTCAGTTCGGGAGAGCAGAGGTGGATCTGTTCGCCAACCGGCGCATCAGCCACTGTACCCTGTGGTTTTCCCTGGCTCGGCGGGACAATCCGCCCTTGGGGGTGGACGCGTTTACACACGAGCCATGGCCAAGAAAGCTGCTCTACGCCTTTCCACCGCTGCGTCTCATTCTCCCCCTCCTGGAGAGGGTCATCCTAGTGGCCCCAGGTCGCCGCTTGGCGCTGTGGTACGCGGAGGTGACACAGATGATGGTGGGCCAGCCCTGGACGGTTCCTCAGGTCTGGGGGGCGTTGTCTCAGGAAGCAGGTGCAATAGGGGCGTTACCCACTCTGGGCCAACCTCTCCAGGCTTGGCTCCTGAGAGGGACAGGCTGACACAGGGGGGACTGTCTGACAAAGTTATTCAGACTATCCAGGCAGCAAGAGCAGGATCCCCCAGTGGTTGGGATTCCAGCGGTGGTGTGAAGAAAGGAGTCTGGAGCCTCTATCGTGCACGTTGGGCTCTATTCTGTCCTACTTACAGATACTGGTAGACAGGGGGCTTGCTCATTCCACAATTAAAGTGTATGCAGCAGCCATTTCGTCCTGTCATGAGGGACTGGAGCATTGTAGGCTTAGAAAAAGCCTCAAAGCATACCTTACCTTGGGATCCACAGCCTTTTTAGAAATATTCAAATTTTACAGAGCAATGCTGTTGCTTCTAACAAGAGAAATCATATGCTTTGTACCATCTTCTTTTTTCTTTGTGTGCACAGCACTGCCTGCATTTGGCAAGCTGACAGAAACAGATTGACATGCATTCACAGTCAATACTGACAGACAAATGATGCATGGAAACTTAGGGACTGTTGTGGTTTGGCTTTAAACTAAGGTGTCAACAGAGAGGGGCGCTTCTATCTTTCTCACTCTCAGTTTTAGCCTCAAGAAACTCGGCATGCACTGTTGATTTTAAAAGTGGAATAATAAAACATTTTAGTAAAGGGTAAAGTCATGACATGACCGTCTTTTTGTCAAGTGCAGGACTTAAGTTTGCCAGATAATCAACAAAAATCTGTTTGAAAGCTTTACAAAAATCTGCTCCACTGCACAATTAATGCAGCACTTATAGCAGAGTACTCTGGCAGACGCATAAGAGTAGATGGTTGCTTCTTTCTCTTGGTACTTTTATTGAGCACATTGAAAACTAATTAGCATTTCCTTGCAACTTCCCCCTCACTACATATCGTTTTGAACCCAATAGTCAGGTGTGTTCTGAGTAAACAGCGTTGGGCCTGTCTGTCAGTGTAGATGTTGCATGTGGCTTTGCTTGTTCTCAAACCAGACATGAAAGGGCTTTACAAAGTGATGAGAGGCTAGAAGGACAGAGGTTTTCAGTTGCCCCCCACCATTTCTTCATGCTGTAAATTTTTAGACATGTTTTGTAAAGTTTTGGTGGCTAAAACATGGACATGAAATGGCTGAGTTGCAGTTCATGTGTAGCATATTAGCAGCTGAGCCACTGCCCTGCCATGTATTTCATTTGTCACCATTTCCTATGTACCAAATTTCACTGCAATTCCTAGTGTAGTGAAATCACAAAACACAAAAATCTTCAACGCACTAGATAAACATTGGGGTACCAAAAAAACTGACTAGGATACATCATATGGAAACATTTGTCCAGATATTTCACTCTGGATCAATATGTGGTCTAACCGGCAGACCCTTGCCCCAATTGTGGCTGAAATACACGTTTCATATATACATAACTAACAGCATGGGTTAATGTTGATGGTCAAATGAGTGACATGTTGTGTATTTTAAGAATGATTTGCGAATAGCTTTACCGTATTTATGCCACAGACTTTGCGCAAAATCTAATCCAACAGTTACGCACATATTTAGGTGTAGAATATCACCATTAAAGCTATAACAATTTGCGTCCAGTAACCAATGTACTTTTATTTATAAAAAAAAAAAAGGTTATACAATGATTTTAAGCAGATTTGACATCATTTCAAAATTATATATATATTTGTTACAGGTTATAACATTTCTCCAATTTCTGAAAGTGAAGCAGCATATTTACAACATTGTAAGTGTGATGGAAACTTCTGAAGCAATGGAGACGGAACTCAGAGAGACACTGGGTGAGCTGGAACTTTGATGGCAAACACTGATGGTTTATTATGGAGTTACGGCCGGAGAACTGACAAGACATGTGCTGAGCCACGAGGTGACACAGCGGTTGCCAAACCAACTCTGAAGATCTCTACCCCAGACCCATGTATTTAGCTGGTTCTGAGAGAATAATCAATATTGAGCATAACAAGATAAAACAAGCAAAGCACTAAAACACCTCTATCAGCTGACGCCAACAGGCAGGAATAGGGAGACAAAACACTGAGAGCACAGCAGCCCAAGGTTGCAGGCCTGTGCTCAGTGAGGGCAGTACAAACTGACTGGGTCAAAGGTATGGGCCTAGGAACATATATCCCCAACAGTAAGCTTTAATCAGAAAGTCCAGTATATTGTTAGTCCATCACTGAATACATGACATCGGTGTAGATCGTCTCTCCCTCTGCTGATTTTGTATTCTTCCTGTCTGCTCTGCCAGTTTTCCTCTTGGTGAAGGTTGGTGCAGAATAAGTTATTGAGTCCTCCTCTCTCTGCAAAAATGTATGGAAAAATGTTTGAGATGGGATTAACATGTAGAAAATAAAATGAGTCAACAACATTTTTCAGTCACATCTTCTTTTTGACCGTACCTGCTGCCTCTGCTGATCAACGCTGGCTGGTACGGGATTTGTTTGCAGAGAAACAGAAGCTGTATTTTAAAATAAAATAAATTTGATGACATATGATGTAGGTACAATTATTCCTTTGTAATGTAAATATAATGTAAAAAAGTTAGCTTTGCCAAATAACTGTCTGATAAATTGACTTTAAAAGGAAAAAAAGAAAAAAAACGTTATTTACCGTTGCAACAATCACAAGTTTTCATCTTGATATTATAAATCAGGAAGGCGATCACAATCAGACTTATAGCCAAAGCAGCAGCTAACAGAAGCAGAACTACGATGGCCTTCTGCTGATACCACAACTTAGGTGCTAAAATCATGGAGAAAAGGACAAAATATGAAAAATCACAATGCATGTAAATTGGATTTTGGTTTATAAGGGTTTCCACCAGATCCAAATGAATGATTATTAAAGATGTGTAAACGCTCTGCAGTTACCTTCAATGTCCAGTTTTGTTCCATTTCCAAATAATATCTCCCCACATGTGGCCACAGCACAGTGATAAGTCCCAGCATCAGAGGAGCTGACGTTTTTAGAGAAGTTGTAGATACATTTCCGTGGAGAGCTAGCCTCAGGACTATTCTCACAATCATCTCCGCTGTTTTTATGGGTGTAAATGACACTGGGATGAGATTCATCTGATCCGGCTCTGAACCAGTACACTCTGGTTTCTCCTGGACAAGTTTTGCTCTGAGATTCAGAGAGGACTGCACACTGCAGAGTCACTGAGTCTCCTGGAAGGACCGGATCAGACTGATGGCCTTGAATAATGGCTGTGATATCTGGTTCAGGGCCTGGAAAATATAAATATATAGATAAAGTATACGTTTTTAAAGAAAGGTGAAATCTACGATTGCTGTATTTCATTTCAGAAATCTGAAATCATTCACGCATTTCCCTGTGAGGTCATTTACAAGGTTACCCCGCAAAGGGTCAGTAAAGATAAAAGACAAAAATAGTAAGCTACCATCTTAAACAAAAGGGGTTTAGTACATAACACATTAAGAAAGTAGTAAAGTACAATTATGTTATGTAGCAGACAGTAATAACAAAAAATAAACAGTATAAATGATTTACCTTTAACTCTCAGAAATGTCCCATTCAGAAATGTCATGTCAAGTTTGTTTACTGTTAGGCAGTAGTAAACTCCAGTATCGCTTGGCTCTGTTTTACTTATTTGCAGGAGAAAGGTTCCAGGCCCTTGTTTTGCTGTAATGCGAGGAGTCTTGGTAACACCATCATAATCAAAAGAAAATGTTCCTCCCAAGACTTCAGGAAAGTTTCCAGGTCCATGCCTGATCCAGAACATGTCTGTAGTCAAGGATTTCTGTCGTGAACAAGTCAAAGTCACATCATCCCCAACACCAACAGTCTTTGTCTCCAAGATCTGATCGTGTGTGCATCCTGAAAAATATAATAAACACACAGATGATTGATTTGTGATACATTAAGAATAATTAGCACCCTGCTGAATCATTATCAGAACATGACAATTCATATAATATATCTCAAGTCTAGATACTTACCCCCCACTCCAAGCATCAGCAGTAAATAAACTATGATCAGCATTTTCTGGTCAATCCACTCGTGGCTGCCGGTAAATTAAATCGTATTCGAGTAGATTCCCCTTAATGTAATCATATGAAGTGGGAGGTTACAATTTTAGAGCAACCTGATTGGCTTCTCCTTATTTCATTGAACCACCACAGTGGAAATGATATCAACCTTTGTTCCAACCTAAACACATGAAACAAGACCAAAAGCAAGCTTCTGTTTTTATGTTTCATGTTTGTTTTCCTTTAACTGCACAGAGCGTAAACACACACAACAGAACAATCGAAAAACAATTTTGATTTTCTTTTCATGTCCAGATGGACTTTTTTGATGTGGTGCAGTATCGCCACTGTCCAGTATGATATACACACGTGGAAAGCTTAGGCTGTCTGAGGAGCTAAGCAAACAAATACCTTTTGAAGCCGATTAAATGTGTTTTACCTATACCATAGTGTTTACTTTTGACCATCGAGCAATTGTGTTACCAGGATTAATTTAAGAAGAGAACAACATTAAAGGTGGGGTATGTAATTTATTTCAGAAACACTTTTTGTTATATTCCATGGAATGCTCTTAACATCCCGATAGCAATGAATATATTAAATGCTTTGACAATAAATACAAAAAAAAATTCATCTGTGGAAGCCGTAGCGCTGTAAAAAGCACGACCAATCATTTTAGCCGACCCGGCTAAAATAACTGGATGGCCTACCTGCCTGTCAGCCTTCCATCTGTGCACAAACTTATCTCGTGCCCTCATTGGTCATGTGCGCGTCCGTGTGTGTTGGAGGAGGGGCTCTGTAAGGAAGTCTGAAGGAAGAGGCAGATTTTTTTCGGCTGCGTAGTTTCAAATTCTAGCGCACTCGAGCTGGTTTCTCCAAAATTACATACCCCACCTTTAACATAATTATAATAATATGTGCATACTTCCGCCAATTGTAAAAAAGAAAGCTGTTTAAAATATGATCAGCATTTTCTGGTTCATTACATTACATTATTACATGTCACGCGTTTACCCAAAGCGGCTTACATACACTCAATACTGTGGGCAATCCCCATTACACATTACAGCACCAGCAGTTAGGTTTTGACATGATTCATTGCATTCATGCAACACGCTTAAAGCCAATTTCCTGGTCACAGAAATGTGGAAGCATTGATTTGTATGCTGGCTAATAAAAGAAGATACATTTGCAGGTAAAGGTTGCTCCATTCTTTTGTATTATAGTACCAAACAGTTTGGGGAGTTACGGATTTTTAAAAAGGATGTTCAAAGTTTAAGCAACTTCAAAAACACTCCTACATCTCCTATAACCCAATTTACATTTATTAAATAAGTTTCCTGATATAATATGCCTAGCTATTTAAACATATGTAACAAATGTGTTTGATGGATGTAGTGAAGCCATGCGGAAAAGTCCATTATGAATGTATCCAAAGTAGACCAGTTTAAGAACTGCCACTTATTTGATAAACGTGTAAGCATACACACTAAAGAAATTGAAACTTCAGAAAGTGGAAACTGAAACTTCCTGTGATCCTGCGCTCTGTAACAAATTATTAACTCTTGCACTTTCAGAATTGGGATTGGATTAGATTCCAAGGACGTAGCAAAATGTTGAAAGTTTGTCTGGATTCCTGAAAGGGATTCTTGGAAGTGATCAAAACCTTTCTCATTTGCTAACTGCCATATTTTAGTGATAGTACAATGATTAATCAAAAAGATTTTTTTTTTAGAATAGCTGAATATTCATTATAAAAAAAGGTACTAATAACATTCACATTTCAATATAAATTCATCATTTGTAATGCATCCAAAAATGTATAGGCCTGTGACCCTAGGACTTATCCTACCACATTGTTGTTGCCATTTATTTAAACTTGCATTTATATAATTTTTTGATTTGTGTAGACATAGAAAATATAAGCTGCCATTTGCCACATTGATAAGGACAGAGGAACCATCTTAAATACTGTGCAAACCAGCCAATTCGATGCTCCACGTCATAAATGATGAACACCCCCTCTGCCTGTCAGTCACTTCAGCAGGAAGGGCACAGCACAGAGTTGGGCTGTTAAAACATCCGTCCTCTACAATACACTTCATTTCAGAGAGCTTTAGAGAGCAAGAAGCAGAGCGACACTCTCAGGTATCAAAGGATCACATTTGTCCTGAGACGATTTACAGTTTCTCTCCTGTATATTTTTTCCCCGGGAAGAGAAAACTAATGTACACCAAGGAAACAAAACAGATCAATTAAATCGACTATTTACAAGGTGCTTAACATAAAACAATCCTGTGCTGCTATAGTGTATGTCAGGGCCGTCCCTGGCCAACATGAGGCCCCACGCAAAGTTATATGATGAGGCCCTCTGTTTCGCGAGCGTCAACGGGGGGACGGGACGGGCTGCTAGTGGAGCCTCGCAGCGGCGAAACCGTGCCGTACAACACTAATTGCGCCGCATAAGCGCATAGGTGCACCGCATTTTCGGCTCAGTTGAGGCACCCTCCTCAAGATGAGGCCCCCTCCGCAAGGTGAGGCCCCACGCAGTCTGCATGATCGGCCTGTAGGGAGGGACGGCCCTGGTGTATGTGCACTCTTACACTACTGACACTTATTAAAGGAACACCTATCAAGATAATGCAGTCCAGTAAAGCTCCCCACACTCTGGCATCATTTTACAAAAAATAAAGATTTAGGGTTTCTTGACAACTCAAAAGGTGTATAGAGAATATCATTTGAAATATAAATAGCTTATCTATCTATATGGCCAACATTTCCAGAACATTTGTCAGAGCTGCAGATTGTGGTTTGTGGCTTTCTTCAGGGTCAACAGTTGTTGACATTGACAACAAGCCATAACATGCCTTCTACTTTCACACAAACAGTCAGATATAAATGCATTCACACTGACAACCAGATGATGCATGGAAACGTCTGCGCTGCTGTGGTTGGGCTTCACACTGAGGTGTGAATACAAAGGGGCGTTTGTACCTTTATCATTCTATAAACCTCAGGAAGCTGGGCTTGCGCTGCTGATATACTTTTGTTTGTTTCAAATGGCAAGTGGAATACCACTAGTCACACTATTTGATGATCCTTTTTAATTTAACCTTACTGCAAGTTATTGCCTTTTATCTGTAGTTGCAGTTAGTCAGGGGAGGTGCCCATCATTTCCTGGTCCAACCCCCGTCTTTCAGTCAAAGCAGGAATTTGACCCGTGATCTAACATGGTGATAGAATGGCAGCCTGTCTAATTTAATGTTTAATTAATCTATACAGTTAGATTGTAAATTAGATAGATGCTTTTGCAGTTTTAAAAATAATCTTGAGATAGACATGTTTTTACTTTAAATGAGCATGTGTAAAACTAAAACAATGATGAAGCCTGCTGAAGTCTCATGTAGCTCTCACTTCACTACACATCCTGTTGAAGCCCATAGTTCTGAGTAACAGCCTTGATGCTTGGTCAAAGGGTGGAGAGATGGCCCACCACAACGCATGACTCTCAGTGTATCTGTTGCATGTGGCTTTGCTTCTTGTTCTGAAGCAAAGGTCTTAACAAAGGGATGTGAGATCTGAAAGGTGGAGTGCTCGATTCTATGAAGTAGTTGACTTCTGACTTTCTATTTTGTATTTAGAAAAACAAACATTGTCTTTTGCAAATAAATATCAATTGTGTGTGAATCACAAAATATTCCCCATGTGTTTTGTCAGCCATGCTTCGGTCTCTCCCTCTTAAAAGCACTTTGCCAAAATGAAACATAACATGTATGCTGTGTAAAATATTATACACCAACTCTTTCTCAGTGGAATTTGTCCACATGTAACTATAACATGGTTATTTGCAATAAAAAAGGGCATGGCCCAGTCCCTTATGTACTGGTTTTACTTGTTTTGCTCTAATGGATTGAAATGTCTCTTGTTAAAAGTAATTGTTAGGGTTAAAACCTGATCTATTTGGGAACATTAGAGAATCACAAATGGTCAAGACTGGTTGTAGGACTATAAAGTTTACAGGATACAGGATGCACAAAATCATATAAGGGCAAAAAAGGAAAAACGTTGAGTACTCAGTCAAATCTAAAATACATGAAGGCATGCTTTGGAGTTCACTGCCAATAAAGCAAGGGAGTTGTTGGTGTTTAAAAACAAAAAATCAGTGATACTCTACAATATTGTTCAACTTGAGAAAATGACAATGCTCTACCTTACAGAGAGCACTATCTCAACACATACTTTAACCTGTAAGTTCTTCACATCTCTTGGTTTTGGTGATATTTCCTCTCACCTCTCCCCTACAGCTTTCTACCACCTACACTGTGGCTATTGTAATGTTATGGAACAAAACAGCTAGCCTACATAGAGTGAACAATACAGCATTGAGCAACTCCAACAATGTCTTTGGTGTGTGGAGCCATCCAACTCACTGCTGTTGCTCAGTAAGTATATCCAGTATGTAAACCAAACATCTTATTAAGCTACATAATTCCTTTTCTGTGACCATATGGAATCTGCAATGTTCTTGATAAAAATAGATGTGTTTGCTAGCTAGCAGTCGTCATGTTCCCACATTGCTTTCCTGGTGTGTTAAACTATTAACCACAGCCATCGGTCTGTTGAATAGTGACACTGAAATAATGTCTGTGTGTGTTTTTTGGTTCTCATGGGTATGATTAAAACCACATTGGTAAAATGTGTCAATAGGGTTTTGCTGTTTAAATAGGTCCTTCTTCTTAGCTAAGCACCCAAAACTGAAACAATATTTTATTGTCTAAATAAAGGGGCTTCTTTGAAAAAAGAAAATCTCAGAACATAGAGATTTCTGATCGAAAGAAAATGTTCCACAGGTTTTAAATGTAGGGGGGAAGTCATTTTATACATTTCAGCCAATCACTACAATTGCTACTTTGTAGACGTTGATCTTCTTGTGAACAAACCTTCATTTGGATGGAAAGACATCAGTCGTGCGAGACGACAGAGCTGCACCACAATGATCGGTCAACTGGCTGCTTTGATTCTTCTTTGTACGATGTGTAAGTGCTATTCTTTACTCCTGTATGAAAGACAACACCATTTAATGATCTTAAAGATGATCTACTCATCTACTCAAATAAACCTTTTCTTTGTCTTTTTTCTTTAGCTCTGATTGAATCAGCAGAGGATCCTCACCTGATCTCAATGGCTGTGGTAGAAGTTGGTGGAAGTTTTACTTATCAATGTCCAGTTTTGGAGATCGAAGGCAAACTATTGTCCTTTTACAAGCAGTCTCTTGGACAAATGGCCCAGCCAGTCTTTAACTTGATTCTTGGCAAACTAACAGTTACTGAACCTTTTTTAGACACACGGTTCACAGCAACAAAAGGGGATACTCATTATCTTTTCACAATCAGTAATGTCGGAAAAGAGGACGAAGCAACATATTTCTGTTTCACTGGATCGGCGTATTCACAGAGTTTAGGCACTGGCATCTTCTTGGCTGTGAATGGTACATGTCTATTACTTTAAGTGATTGTCATACAAATAATGTATAATGTATAAATTGATGTTTTGTTTTACTGAATCACGCAGATCAGCGAAAATCTTTCTACGTGAAGCAAAGTCCGAAGACCAAGTCAGTCCAGCCCGGCGACTCAGTGACTCTGGAGTGTTCACTCCTCTCCAAAAACAACGAAAGCGCAGATCAGTGTCCAGGTGAACACAATGTGTCCTGGTTCAGATCTGGATCAGGAGAATCCCATCCAAGCATAATTTACACTCACAGTGAGGAACAAAAGGAACGCAGTTGTGTCTTCAGTCTGTCCAAAACTATACACAACTCCTCTGATACCGGGACGTATTACTGTGCTGTGGCTACATGTGGACAGATCCTGTTTGGAGAAGGAACTACAGTGGAGACAAGTACGTTTTAAAGTCTATTTAAATTATATTTGTATGTAAATGTATATAAATTAAAACTAAACTACACCTAGCAAATATTTTATTGAGACATTAATTATAACTGATGAATGAACCTCCTTTCAACATGCATTTTGCAAACATTGAAACTCATTCCTTCGTAAGAATGACTTTTCTCAACAAATACAATTCCATACAGACTTTATGTAGCATTTATAAATACAGTTTTCATTGTTTCTTTTATGTCTTAATCTCAAATAAAAGTCGAAGGTACTTCAGGCTTAATATCATATTAAAAATATACTTTTGATGATATTTTTTTGCGGTGCATATCTAAAAAGTAAGACTTCATTTGTTTCCTTATTTAGGAGTTTCAGAAACAGAACTGAACCCAGCTGTCCTTGTGCTTGGAGTGCTGTTGGCCTGCTGTGTGACTGTGATTGCCTTTCTTATTTTCTATGGATACCGAAGGAAATTTTGTGAAAATTGCAAAGGTAGGCTCAGCATATTATACTTTAGTTTCAGTTATGCTTTTTTAGGTGGAACCATAATGATCTAATAATCTTGAAAAAATAGCTTGGCTGTGAAAACAGACAATGATTGTAAGGATGGGAGTTTTCATAAGACGTTAAATTGGCTCTAATAAATGATGAAATTATGGAAAATCCATCAATATCCAATTTTTGGCTCAACATAGTGTACATTTGTGTTTCTATTCAATACATGAGATGACGGTTCTAATAGTCAAATACTTTTACTTGTGTAAAACCACCATGGCCACTACTACTGACTCAATAAATAAACTCCACAGATGTTTGTTGGTTTTTTCTGTCATAGTGTTACAGAATTGTAAACCTGAGGTCACTTAATCTATTGTTTTGAATGCAAAAGGATATATTATTAAATGTATTGTGTGTAATACAGAATATCCTATTGAAACAGGAATTATTGAACATCTGATCCCAGAAGTACACATTATCCAGTAGCCTTGAACAAATAACTTTATCCCTTACTGCTTAAAGCTCTGAAGGAGTTCATCAGATTAATCACAACAACACTGACGGTGAATTGAGCACATTATAAAAAGTCAATGTGTATAACTATAGGAAACAACTGAAAATGTGAATGTGTTTGTTCCTCAGTTTCCTCCAATGTGAGGGTGACAATAATCAAATTGATGTGTGTATACTCTGAAACCCTGTTTTACATTCAAACAGGAGCAGTGAGTGCTTCCCATCATCTTGGACCGGACATGTCAACTGGGGATCAATCAAATGACATGGTAAATATGTGGTGGTTAGGGTTAGGGTTATTGTGTTATAAATATTCTGCCATTCTTACCCTTTTTATTTGTTCAAGACACAGATGATAATCAATTTATACAACAACAGTATAATAAAACAACTGTTAAGTAGCAAGAACATAATGCATGTTATGTATGTCTCATAAAGAGTGATTAAGTTAGGTTTAAAGGTATACATATAGTTATTGATGGCTGAACATTAGACAAAAGAATGTGTGTAAAGATCACTGCAAAGCAGTCTATACTATAGACATGGTCTAGGTTAAATTCACCTAATCGCCAAAAAGTTTGTCATTGACGCACATTTTGTTTTTAATTTTGCAGGATGAAGATGCGAAGGCAGTGACTTATGCATCAGTGGATTTCTCAACAAGGAAAGTGAAAAGAGGAAGGAGAAAGGAGAGAGAAATGCCAACAGATTGTATGTACTCTGTTGTTAGATCAGATCACTACAACCAGCCACACCCTCTCTATAGTCAGAGATTCGTGTTGCTTTCTGAATGTGTTGATACAGGAAGTGTGCCAGCATTACTGTAAGGTGTCATCTAGGTCGACATGTCTGTGGAACTGTTTGCTTCTGTTTTTTTGTTGACATAATAAAACTTGATATTTATAGTTTCCCCTAATATTGAGTAACTGTATCTTCACTCAACTACTACAAGCCAACATACACAGTATGCCTGTGAATTACAGGTTAGCGTCCTTAGATAAACAATGCTTGGATTTCATCCTTCATCCAAGTCTGCGGTGAGGGACTCAGGGCAACAAATCTGTCATCCAGTTGAAGGATAGTTATCTTTTAACTGATGATCGATATATATTTATGGTTAGAATAAAGATAAAGATTTGTGTTAAAATCATATCGTGACAATAAAACATAACAGCCAAAACAACGTAATTCGAGCAACTAGCATAAATCAATAGCAACCGCCCTTAACTTCCTTTTGTAACAGGCTTAAAGTGAATGTTGGGTTTTGGTTTCACTTAGGACACAAAAAGAGGTCTCCTACGTCAAAGTCCTGTGCTTATTTTCAGCGATCCAACAACTGTCCCACCCTTATTGGACTTTCTCGTAACTTTCAGTAACGATTGCAAGAGACAATCCGCTCTGCGCTTCGTTCATAGTACTAAGTCACTTACGAGAACATTGAAATTCAACGTTTCCATTGATTACAGACACATACTGTACAATTCAAGTTCTAAATGGCCTTTGATACTGTTAATAACCAAGACAAAGTCATAACAGAAGAGGTTTTCTTCTCCTTTTCATTCACAGACATTTGTTTAAGTCCTTAGACCAAAAACCTTTTGTCCGCTGCTTTCCCTACAGCTGCAGGGGAGTAGTTTCTTACTCCGTGATAAGAGCAGGTAAATTACATTACAAGTTGCATGAGACATGATCTTGTCCTATACATTCATTGAGTGCTGTTGTGGTTCAAATTCTTTAGTTTTATGAAGTTACTACCCTTAAGTGGCCCTTGTGTGTTTTGTTTATTGTCTTTCACATTTACTTTATGTCGATGCCTTTTAGCAATGGACGGGGCCACCAAACATCTTTAACGTCTGCCTTTTGGGAAAAAACATTAACCTGATAAAAAGGCTTTCTGAATGGAGGAGAAAGTCAAAACTCCACAAATGATTAAACTTCGTTCTTCATGTTGAAAGGCAACATGTTATTTAATATAAGACTATTGCAAAAGCTTTTAAATGTAGGGTTAGCAAAAAAAACACATGTCTGACATTGGATCTGTATTCCAGAGTCGAATATGAGCACTTCAAACTACTCTGCTGTTAAATATGCCGGAGGTGAACATGGGAAAACCATTACTGTTAAACAAAATGTAAAAAAGATTCTTGCTAAACATACATCTGAATGCTGCCTTTTATTTCCCTGTACATGTGGGTGAACAGACACCCACTTGACAAACAAATGACGAGTGGAAAGGTGGGCATGGTTGTGGTTGGGCTGCCAAAATAGGGTGTGCTTTCAAAGTCACATTTCCTTCAATGTCATTCTTAAAAGTTTCATGGGGTTATACGAACTTACCCTTTCAGTAATACAGTATTGTAGTCATGCATTGACAGTGAAGGTGTCTTTAGTGCTGTTTTAAAGTTTGTGTGCTGTTTGACTTTGTACAGCTCAAATAACACATGAAGAGGTGAATAACATTGGGCACATAATGTTCTCAGAGTCAGACGTAAACAGTATCAACTCAGAATCACTGTGTGTTGGCTCTTTTGTTTTTCTTTGTAATGTGATTTACAGTACAAAAAGCCGACAAATACTGTGTTAAAGTGAACACTATGAGTGACAATGATTAAACTAAAATTAGATGTATGTTTCCTTGTGAAACACTTCCCTTCTTGCACCTCTAACCTCATTACATATCCTGTAGGGCAGGTCTCTTCAGAGGAAACAGATTCAGTGGTCAGTCAAAGGAAGAGAAATGGCTTTTTCTCTGTCACTGTAGCAAAAATAGCTCTATTACTAAGTAATGCATTACTGCCCAACACAGCACCAGACTTAAATCATGTCCTAAAGCTACTGACAGGTCAGTGATAAAATGAATGACCATGCACACACATTTACAGTGAGTTTCAATAGCAAAATGCTTTAGACATGGACAAGAATACAAATAAATTCCCATTGCAGTGGAAATTCTGTACACTGTTGTGACAGGAAGTTTGTCTGTCAGTTGTTTAGTCTTTTGTGTGTCTGCTGCGTATCAGTATGTCACAAAATGTCACATGGTGTTTGGTCAGACAGTTTTTCAATTTCATTGAAAAGGGGACAAGATCAAAGGTTTGGTTAATTGAGCGTCGGGGTCTACCTTTCAGCCAATCACAATGACTTCTACTTTGTTAACCTTGATGACTTTTGGATAAATGTTCCATTTGGGTGCGCAGACATCAGCAGTGCAAGGGAAGGCTCTGTGGCACAATGATGGGAAGACTGGCTGCTCTGTTTCTTCTAAGTACATTGTGTGAGTGGAACTTTACTTACTACTTAAAGACGAGTACTACTATTTTCTAAAGGTCGTATTAAAGTTTAGACAAGTTTAACTATTAGTATTACTGTATTATCTTTAACATTTTTACTGTCTTATCTTATCAATCTTTGTTTTTTCAAACTGAAATCAAATCCCTGATTCAAACTGCAGAGGTTCCTCACCAGATCTCTTTGACTGGTGGAACTTGGTAGTAATTTGACTCTGACATGTTCAGTCTTTAAAAATGAAGCGTGGATGGTTTACTGGTATAAGCTGAAGTTTGGATATATGGTCGAAACAGTTGCGTCATGAACTTTTGACAAAATACAACTTCAAGGACAATTTAACAACTCAAGATTCAACATCACAAAACTGCATGCTCAGAATATTTTAAACATCAGAAATGTCAAAAGAAGATGAAGCAACGTACTTCTGTCAAGCAGGATCTTCATACAAAATGGAAATGATTAACGGCACACTTTTAGTTGTGAATGGTAAAGTATATTCATTTCAATGACTTAATTTGCTACATTGTCAAATTGTTAAAATCAGTTTCTTTATTCTTAAAGAAGAATTTTTGTCCACACAGATCATAAAAATCTGAAGAAATCTATCTACGTGAAACAAAGTCCAGAGACTGAGTTGGTCCAGCCCGGCGACTCAGTGACTCTCCAGTGTTCACTCCTCTCCAAAGACGAAGAAAACACAGATCAGTGTCCAGGTGAACACAATGTTTACTGGTTCAGATCTGGATCAGGAGAATCCCAACCAAGCATCATTTACACTCACAGTGAGGAACAAAAGGAACGCAGTTGTGTCTTCAGTCTGTCCAAAACTATACACAACTCCTCTGATACCGGGACGTATTACTGTGCTGTGGCTACATGTGGACAGATCCTGTTTGGAGAAGGAACTACAGTGGAGACAAGTACGTTTTAAAGTTGAATTCTGAAATCTTTAGTACATTTTGAACATTAATGCTACTCAGATATATTGGATAAATATTGATAAAGTGTATATAGAATATCAATAAAAAATAGATTCTAGTTTGCATTTATTTATCTTAGGATAAATATTTGTTCTAAATATCTATCTGCATAAGTCAAGTTGCATCTTTCAGTCAAACAGATTCACAGCTCTTTGATATTTTAAATCTTAGTCCAAGTAGATATACTGTTTTGTCATGCACTTGAAAAAGTTGGTGCAATAAAAAAAACGTGTCCTTAAACATCCTTGATGAAGAAGACACAGTGTTACCGATAGCAGTAACATCTTGACAATGTCTCAATGTCTGTTTTGTTTTCAATGTGTACAAAAGGTCACATGGCCACCCATATGCGTGCATCTGATTGGTTTTCACAGAATAAAGATTTAAAAAAGTGCACTTCCTGTCTCAGTGGTCCCATTCTGATCTTTATTCATTTCTTCTTCATTCTGAAGTTATTTAAGCAATTCTTCCAATAAAGGTCTTTTTTGAAACTGTAAAGACAGCTTTGGACGACAAAATCAATGACAGTGAGTATGAATGAGTAAATTACGAGGCT
Source organism: Dissostichus eleginoides (assembly GCA_031216635.1). Taxonomy (NCBI): domain Eukaryota; kingdom Metazoa; phylum Chordata; class Actinopteri; order Perciformes; family Nototheniidae; genus Dissostichus; species Dissostichus eleginoides. Next base: position 12,680,408 of record CM062271.1, on the reverse strand, counting down.
TAGTTACCAGTCTTAGTTATAAGGAAACTGGATTCACAAAAGCCTAGACTAACTGTAAAATTAGCTAAACTGTGCTTCCAGTGAAGACACCAGACACAAGTATCACCAGTAAAATATGTTATAAGAGTCATTCAATTCTAATCTCATAATGACGCACTCAAGTAAGAAAAGTTTACAGATAATTATGTTTAGGCTACTTGAAATGTTGTTTAAGCACAAGACATCTAGTTGCAATACTGGCTAGCTTGGAGAGAAATAAATAAATGCAAATGTAAAGAGAAGCTAGGGTGGCAAAGGGCGATATATTGCAAACGTTTAAGTGGTATCCAGTCTTACGAATTAGAAATGCTTCTAGCTAACATTATGCTAACTAAATGCTAACAAATCATTGGCTCACCATGCAAAACTACTCGTTATTGAAAAATGAACACTAAATATTAACCTTTCTTGTGTCCCAATGTTAACTCGAGATAGGCCTACTTACATTTTAAACGGTGTATTCACTATTCACAGTTTTTTTCTGATAATTCAGCAATTATTTTTAACACTTACAGTAAACAGCCAGCGGATGTCACTCTCACACTTATTCCATTTACCTGTAAAGGCGTACTTGGATGATAATAATAATTAATAATAATTCCTTACATTTATTATAGCGCTTTTCCAGATTCTCAAAGCGCTTTACAAAAACACATTACACATTACACACATGTAACGGTCATGTACTGTGGACAATACCCACAGTGCTTGAACTAAGGTATTTGGAGAGTAGGCTACAAAAAAGTTGCCTGTCAATAGAGTGATACATGGATGATGTGTCTTTGACGGCCAAACCCGGAAGTTAGCATTGTAGTAGTTCCCTTGACCAAAACCAAATGGGATTTTGGATTATAGCAGAAAAAACATATTTGTGGTAAACAGCAGAAGTTAGACGCTAACATTAGGCCATAAATAGGGCGGCTCAGGATTGTCCACCAATCAGATGACGGTGGAGACACATAGTTACTAGCAACATTTTCCTGTGTGGTTGCAAATCATTCGACTGCTCAAATAACCCAATAATTATTAACCCCCTCTAGTGTTTGTTTCTCCCCCCTTACTTCGGTGTTCCTGATTAAATTTGATTGGTCTGTTTTAACTCTACTTACATTAACACAAAAACAAATAATCATCACCAAATGTTATTAAACACCCTTTTAAGCTATAAACAATATATCAGACTGCTGGATTACATGAATAAGTGCAGTGAATATGTAAAGAATATAGAAACTGAAAATGTTTTCCAAAATTAACATGGTTGTCGATTTGTGGGTGTGTACTATCTAATGGATGAACATAATCTAGGTCAGGGGTGTCAAACTAAATGTCTTCGCGGGCCACATTAGCATTATGGTTGCACTCAAAGGGCCGGTTGTAACTTTAAGACTATATAAATATACATATATAAATATATAATATATATCTTCAATAATGTTTATATTACATTATTGGCTCTGCATTGGATTATTATCAGTTCTGGTACTAACTTCATAAATAACTACGTCTGAAAGCAGAAGTCTAGGGCAAATAATTTGAAAGCTAATATTCAACAATTACACCAATTGTATTGTATTATATTCTTTGCAAGCTCTTGCGGGCCACATAAAATGAGGTCGCAGGCCGGATTTGGCCCACGGGCCTTGAGTTTGAGACCCCAGATCTACCAAATAATCTCCTATGTTGGTCATTTTTGACCGGGAACATCATAGGTGTAGCAAAGTTGACTAAAACACAAAAAACTCAATGAAAGTGGTGATCAGCCAATGTTATATGTTCAAATGTCCACTCTGGAGTATATAATTAGGCTTTGAAGGAATCAAATCTAAAACACAATATTTATGAAAGATAAAAGTAGTAAATCGGTCAGATTTGACCCGAACACGACGGGGGGATAAAAAAGAAAGGTGACTTCTTTACAACACCATTAAAGTGGTAGGTTTATTTAATAGTTGGGGTAAAAATAATCATGCATAACTTATATGTGTAGTGCTGTGTTCACCAGAGCAATGGCAGCCAAGATGGTGATCAGTGAGGGGGAGTGTCCGTTCTACACTTAACTTTATGACCTTCATGAGTGAACCATTTGTGTACTTTATACTGCATCTTACCATTTTTGGCATTTGGACACACTCAAGCTCTCAAAATACAAAATTGAATTACAGAAGTACGCAAATAAAGACATGGCAATTAAGTACTTTCAGTACTCTCAGCTATTAAATTCCGATCTCTGTAGTTTTGAAACTCCACAAATCATATCATTAACAAGTCCCTTGGTATAAGGTAAAACAGTTATGAAATGTCGACATGTCGAAATGGGTTAAATATGCCAAAAGAAAGACAAAGACGGATTAGGTTTCTTCAGCTCAATATTATAAAAAAATCATTTATAAAAGGAAGCAAGAAATCAACACAACTCCCAATTGCGGTTAGATGTTTTTACAGAGCATTGGCCGAGACAGTAAGTAGATGACGGTCATGGAAGAAGTAAACAGATTTGAACATTCATAATGTTTACAAAAGGGCAGAGGAGAACATCTTGAAACAGTTATGTCTGATGGCCCTAAATAAATCCTAACAAAATCATTCCCCCCATGATTTTTTACATTTTCTTTAATGAAAAACACACTTTGGTAGTATTTTAAGATAAAAGACGACACATACAAACACATGTAATCAAATATTGGTGGAACATAAAGAGAATATCTGTTTGCTGCTATTTTGGCTTTTAGTATTAATCCTAATTTAGTGTAAATCTTTGTCAAAGGTCAGTATTATCAACCAATTTACATTTTTAATAGACTCACATTCACATTCAGCATTTAACTTGAGAGTACACACTTTCTTCAGTCTCCATCTCTCTCTTCTTTCCTCCTCTTGTAGCCTTCCTTCCAGAGAAATGCACCGCAGCATAGTTCAGATCATGTCCACCTTCAGTCTGTGCAGCAAATAAAATCTCCATTATTAAAAGACAGCTTTGTTGATAATGATTGTTTGATTACAGAATTATAATGGTCTTTTATTTATTTGTAGCGGACTGCTGCTAAGAGTACAAATCTGTTGCCATAGACACAGTCCTGATATCCAAACACAGCAAGCTGACTAGCTTTTTAAAATGATGTTAAACCAATATTAATTGTCAAAAGATTTACCTCTTTAGTAAGAAGCCATGTAATTAACTGGATGATGAGAATTATGTTATCAAAATAACCAAAAAAGAAAGAATGTCGTATGATTACTTACAATATCATGCACAGGTTGGCTTGAGTTGTCATGTCTCGAATGCAAAGCGGCGTTTTCATTTCCTAAATATGAAAAGAAAACATTAATATTATGAATTTAAACTGAGTTTTCAATACAGATCCCCAGCAAATGGCATAACTTCATATTATCTACATTGCATTATGGGGTTTAAGCATATCTAACATAAATGGAGCAACCAATATGGAGAATCGTGCTGCAGATGTTTGCTGATAAATTCATATAATAATATTCAGAATAACAGATTTCAATGTATAAAAAAGCAGATTTGTTAAGTGTAATAGTATCCAAGAACATGAGGTTAAGGTTAACCGTGTCTCTCATGATGTCATGCTTATAAAACTATTTAAAGTAAAATAATCGGCGTATTTAACTTTTTGACTAAATCAACGAAACGTACCTTTACATCGTGAACAACCTGCTCTTGAAGTCCGGCGGCAGAATAAAGTAATGTTTCCAATGATAGACACGACCAAGCAGAGTATTGCTATCGCCAGCGCTATAACTTCAGAGCTTGCATTTCGCTCTAGAAAGCAAAGACATTAAACACATTAATGATGTGGTTCATAGGTTCGTAGACATTAACCTCCATATTAAACAAAAAAAACCTCGGTATAACATACCAATTTTCAGTTTTGTTACATCTCCAAATAATATCTCTCCACATGTGGCCACGGCACAGTAATAAGTCCCGGCTTCAGAGGAGCTGAAGTTCTTTGAGGAGCGATAAAAACAACTCTTCTGAGTGTCCGGTGACTTCTCACATTCCTCTTGTCTTCTTCCATCAGTGTAGATGAAGCTAGGATGAGATTCATCTGAACCAGCTCTGAACCAGAACACACTGATGTCTCCTTGACATGTTTTATTTTTAGATTTAGAGAGGACCGAACACTGAAGAGTCATCGAGTTTCCTGGAGGAGCTGGATCAGATAATGTCGGACACTGAACAACAGAATAGTTTGAAGTCCTCTGAGTGTTTCCTGAAAAATACAAACTGTTTAAAAAAATTGATCCCATTTCATCTGACATTTGTAAAGTATTAACATGAATCTGCTGATATTTATGCAATGTGGAGCTGCTTTATTAGTAGAGATTCCCTCAAAGTGAAATTAGATTGTTTAAATATCGATTAGACCTTCAATAAAGATAAAGCAGAGGATAGAACGTAATTACCAAGTTTTAACCATATATTTAAAGATATAGTGCATGGCAGAATTGGCATCACTTTTAGTGTTGAGTGGTTAACACTGTAACTTTCTCAAATATATACAACATAGCTGCTGAATAAATCAACATCCAAAGTAAATACAAATATCTGAAAATAAATAGAATAATTTCATCTTAATTGTATGTCTAACTGAATTTGTATTTAAATTTGTGTTAAAATGCAACAGATAATTGAAATGTTACTTTACTTAAACATGACCAAAGTGCAGCTTTGGATCCGACCTGAAGCATTTACAAAACTCATTCTAATGAACTAGATCACATTTACCTTTTAGTAACAAATATGTCCCACTCCATTCAGGATGTCCATAACGCTCTGTGATTAAGCAGTGATACATTCCTTCATCTTCTGGGATTGTCCTCCGAATCGTCAGGGTGATTAAATTGTTATCGCTTTTTACCTCCAATCTTTTGTCAGAAAAATTGTTGCAGACTCAGGTTTTGTAGATTGGAGCAGTTTCACAATTAATGTCAGAGTCTCTCCAGCATTTTGCTTGAACCAGTAGAACTCTTTACTGCCAAACTCAATAGTAGGCAGAGCACACGTTAAGGTCACAGATTCACCAAGAGGAACTGTAGTCACTGGAACCAGCGTATCTGAAATAAATGACAGAATACAACACGTGAAACAGTACATACACATCATGCAAGAACACAAAAGTTAACCCCAATAGTAGGCATCCACATTTTTTCTGAATACTTGCTCTTACATCCTTGATGAAGAAAAAGCAGTGTTACCCATAACAGCAACATCTTGATATTGTCTCTTGTTAGGAAACTTTTGGGTATTTCAGTGAGTACAAATGTTGAAGTCACACGATCATGATTGTGTGTGTCAGAGTGTACCATGCATCTGATTGGTTATCATAGAATCAAGATTCAAAAGTGCACTTCCTTTCTCACTTGTTGTGAAGCATATCATCTCATTCTTCTCAACTTACCAAAGTCATTTTAGCACATTTTACAAAGCAGGTTAGCTGTTAACAGGTTTACATTGTGCTGCCAGAGACAAAGCATATCCAGTTAAAGAACATTATGTTCTCAGAGTAAGAAAAACTAAATAATTAATGTAGGATATATGTGTGTACACAACAGTACAAATAGTAAAGAGTAAAATAGATAAGGTAATTCAAAGTTTCTCTTGAGTGTTGTTTTAGCAAGAGACAGCTTGCTACTATTATTTCTAGCATGTTTAGCAACAAACTGTAATTCTCACTTTTCTAATAGGAAATGGAATTCTCTTAGCTACTTCGCTTTGGTAGCTTTTCTTTTGTCACTGTTATTTCAATCTAAATGTAAACAGAAAGTGTAAAGAGACATTTTAGGCAAATGGGGCAATATATAGAAATGTAACTTAGTTAATACATTGATCCTTACAAATTACAGGGGCTTTTTGCTAATGTTAAAGGTGGGGTAGGTAAGTTTGAGAAACCGGCTCGATATACACTTTTTGTTATATTCCATGGAATGCTCTTAACATCCCGATAGCAATGAATATCTTAAGAGCTTTGACAAAAAATCCATAAACAAATTTCATCTGTGGAAGCCGTAGTACTTTAAAAAGCACGACCAATCATTTTAGCCGGCCCGGCTAAAATAACTGGATGGCCTACCTGCCTGTCAGCTTTCCATCTGTGCACAAACTTATCTCGTGCCCTGATTGGTCATGTGCGCATTTGTCTTTGTTGGATCAGGGGCTCTGTAAGGAAGTGGCAGATTTTTTCCGGCGGTGTATTTTCAAATTCTAGTGCACTCGAGCTGGTTTCTCCAAAATTACCTACCCCACCTTTAAGGTAACTGAATGTTAACATTTTACGTTTTCTAAGCATGCATAATTAATCTACCTGTGTCTTGAACAATGAAACACTTACAGTAACGTTAGCCTACATATAGGCATAGTACAATAAACAAAAATTGTAGTAATTGTGAAGAATGTTGTGTTACTCAGCAGTTTCTTTGGTCACTTTAATTAATTAAACAGCCAGTGGTTGTCACTCTAACCCTTAGCCTCCAAAATGGCAGATTTGTTGTTGATGACACATTTCTATTACCTGACAAGGAGTAAGACGAGATACTGCTCCTACTAAGGTACTGGTGAGTACATAAAAGTTACCCAGCAATTGAATGATTCAGATATGTGTCTTTGTACGCTGGAAGATAGCAATAGTTGCCAAAATCAAATGGGATTTTGAACTATGGCAGAAAACAATTATGGAACTTAACATCTTATTTAAAGGTCCCATGTCATGCTTTTCCGGTTATTACCCGTCCCCTTGTGTGTTATGAAGGTTTTTATGCATGTAAACGGTCTGCAGAGTCAAAAACCCTCAAAGTACACCCTGTAGGGAGTAAAACTCTAACACAGAAAAGACCTCCCAAAACGCCTCGTTGGAGATTTCTCATTTTCTTCCTGGGTACTCTGACGTGGGGATACCCAGAGGCTCCACCCTCTGCCAGCCATTCACGAAACAAAGCTTCCCAAACCTTTCAGCGATTCATGCCGGATATGTACAGCGTAGGGCACTGAAAACGATGCTGTTCCTACTTTGTTTGGACCAGCGGGAGATTCGGGTACACACCTGTAAGTTTTCATTGGTTGTTTGTGTATTTATGATGTTTAAAACAAACAAGCTATCTCAAGGTTCAAGGTTCAAGCTTCTTTATTGTCAAACTAACATAGCTACAGAGTAATTATGTCGTTGAAAATCTTAGGTCACAGGCTTCTCCAATAATGCAACACAATAATACAGATAAGCAGACAATATTAAAGCAATATTAAAGTATATTATATTAAAAGTAATACAAAAAGAAAAATTGTTCTAAATAAAGTGAGAAAAAAAAAGTGGAATAGTGCAATACGAGTCTATATACAGGTTATTGGAATGATATATTAGATAATAGATAGATATTACTAAGTAGCAGATTAATGTTATGAAATTGTTTCAGCAGTCCAGTTGTTTAACAGTCTTATTGCCTGCGGGATGAAGCTGTCACTGAATCTGGTTGTTCTTGTCAGAATGCTGCGGTAACGCCTGCCCGACGGCAGCAGATTGAACAGTTTGTGGCTGGGGTGATGGGGGTCTTTTATAATCCTGAGGGATTTCTTCCTGAGCCGCTGGGAGTAAAGGTCCTCCATGGATGGCAGCTCCGTCCTGGTGATGTTCTGCACAGTTTTCACCACCCTCTGTAAAGCCTTACGATTTAGGGCGGTGCAGCTGCCGTACCAGGCCGTGATGCAGCCAGTCAGGATACTCTCTATGGTGCACCTGTAGAAGTTACAGAGTATCCTGGAGTCCATGTTGAACCTCCTCAGCCTGCGGAGGAAGAAGAGCCGCTGTCGAGCTTTCTTGGTGATGGTGGTGTTGTGAAGCGTCCATCTCAGGTCCTCAGTGATGTGGACCCCAAGGAACCTGAAGCTGCTGACTCTCTCCACCGCAGTCCCATTGATGGCGATGGGGGCGTGTCCCTCTCCCTGCTGCTTCCTGTAATCCACAATCAGCTCCTTTGTTTTGCTGACGTTGAGATGTAGGTTGTTATCCTGGCACCAAGATGTCAGTTTTCCGACCTCCTCTCTGTACGCCGTCTCGTCGCCGTCTGTGATCTGACCGATGACGGTCGTGTCGTCAGCAAACTTCACGATGGTGTTGGAGCTGTGTGTGGCCACGCAGTCGTGTGTGAACAGGGAGTAGAGGAGAGGGCTGAGCATGCAGCCTTGAGGGGCACCGGTGTTGAGGATCAGGGTGGAGGATGTGATGTTTCCCATCCGCACTGCCTGTGGTCTGCCCGTCAGGAAGTTCAGGATCCAGTCACAGAGGGCGCTGTTGAGCCCGAGGTCTATGAGCTTGATGGCCAGCATGGAGGGCACAATGGTATTGAATGCTGAACTGTAATCAATGAACAGCATTCTCACATATGTGTTCCTGTTCCTCTGGTCCAGGTATGAGAGGGCAGTGTGGATGGTGTGGGCTATGGCGTCGTCTGTGGACCTGTTTGCTCTGTAGGCAAACTGCAGGGGGTCCAGAGAGTCAGGGAGGGAGGAGGTGATGAAGGTTTTGATTAACCGCTCAAAGCACTTCATAATGATGGAGGTGAGTGCTACTGGGCGGTAGTCGTTGAGGCTGGTGATTATTGTTTTTTTGGGGACAGGAACAATGGTGGAGTGTTTGAAGCATGTGGGGACTACAGACTGCAGCAGGGACCTGTTAAAGATGTCTGTGAACACCTCTGCCAGCTGAACTGCACACACCCTGAGAACACGGCCAGGGATGCCATCAGGTCCAGGAGCCTTGTGTGGGTTAACCCTTTTAAAGGATTTGCACACATCTGGCCTGTTTAAAACAAAAGGGCAGGGCTCCTGGCCCTTCTGTGCCTCCACAGCCTGGCTGCTCTCAAAACGTACAAAAAAGCTATTCAGCTCATCTGGGAGAGATGCGCACGCAGACACTCCCGCAGCACCCCCCGCTGCTCCTTTGTAGTCTGTCATTGTTCTTAGTCCCGCCCACATGTTCTGGGTGTTACAGCCTCTGAAGTCAGACTCCACTTTCTCTTTGTACTGTCTCTTTGCACTGCTGATTGCTCTCCGGAGATCATATTTGGATTTCCTGTACTCCTCCAGATCTCCAGCTCTGTGCGCGATAGTGAGCGCTTTCAGCTTGGTACGAACCTCGCCGTTTATCCAGGGCTTTTGATTTGGGAATGTTCGTACAGAAACCTTCGGTACCACGTCATCGATGCATTTCCCAATGTAGCAGATGACCGTGTCCGTGTGTGTGTTGATGTTCTTGTCCTCAAACACACTCCACTCCGTAGATTCGAAGCAGTGCTGCAGAGCAGAGTCTGACTCCTCACTCCATCGCTGTACAATCCTTGTTTCCGGTCTGTGCCGTTTAAGTTTCTGCTTATAAGCAGGCAGCAATAGCAGTGAGATGTGATCTGATTTGCCGAAGGGAGGGCGAGGGAGAGCCTTATATCCATATTTGAAAGGGGAATAAACATGGTCCAGTATATTTTCCCCGCGCGTCGGGCAGCTGATGTGTTGATAATACTTCGGCAGGACCTTCCTCATGTTAGCGGTGTTAAAATCCCCGGCCACAACGAACCCTGCCTCTGGCCGTGAAGTCTCGGTCTTGTCGATAATCCCAAACAGCTGTTCGTGCCGTGTTATTGTCTGCTTGCGGCGGAATATACACTGCTGTTATCACAACAGATGTGAATTCTCTCGGCATAAGGTGCTCTAAATGAGCGGAACAGTCCGAAGAAATAACCTTCACATCTGTGCACCAGTTGTTATTAATCATGACACACACCGCCTCCCTTACTTTTCCCTGAGTTAGCAGTCCGGTCTTGGCGAAAGATAGTGAAGCCGACTGGAACAACGGCGGAGTCCGGGATCGTAGGGTTGAGCCAGGTCTTAGTGAGAATGAACACGTTACAGTTCTTAATGTCCCATTGAAAAGCAATCCGACTTCTGAGTTCATCTAGTTTATTTTCAATGGATTGAACATTAGCCAGAAGAATACTCAGAAGAGGGGGACGGTTTTCTCGTTTCCTCAATCTGTTCAGAAGCCCGGCCCGGCACCCTCGCTTTGTTTTCCTTCTGCGTCTCTCAGGTACAGCAGCAGGTAGCCATGGCGAATCTCCATTGTTCGTCGGAGGGTTATTGTCCGAGAAGTTTCGGAAGTGAATAAGTTCCTCTCTGCTATATTGTATAGCAGAGTTGGTGTGTGGTCGGCTTGCATGTTGCGAACCATGTTAAAAGTAAAACGGCAAAAAGTAAATAAACACGCACAAAATACGAAAAAGGGCAAAGTTGGAGAGGAGCCAAAAGACGATGCGGCCATCTTCACCGGCGCATCTCTTTTTGCATCTCTCAGTGTTTCATTGTGTACTTTCAACTACAGTATATGGTCCGGACCCACCGGTGGGCCCATCAAGTTCAGCATTCACTGCATTCAGTGTGATGAATATAAAATAAAACACTGATACTGTTTTCCTCAATGAACATTTAGAGAAAAATAAATATTTAGGGCTCCTCTCCCTCAGGGTCCTCTCCCTCAGGGGCCTCTTCCTGGTCTGTTGACTGTTGGTCAGGCTCATAGTCTGGATCGCTGTTGTCTTCCATTTCTGAGACATCGTCCTCTATGTCTGGTTCAATCTCCTCTTCATCTGGTTCAAAACATTTGTCCAGAGCCTCTCTGACAGAAAATCGCCTAATCGGTCGCCTACTCATTGTGTCAATGAGTCAAATGTGAGCAAGGCACAAATATAACTGCATGAGAGACAGTAATGGAGGGGCATTTACTGCGAGAAAGTGAGAGGTTTTTCTTTCTCGAGGGGCACAGAGCTCGCACCTGTGAGAAGGTATGATACATTGTATAATACAGCGCGAGACAGTGAGAGGTTCCCGTAACTTAGAGTACATTGTTTTGTCAGGAAAATCACAAAAAAATCGATGCAAGTGGTGATCATCAATTGTATATGTTCAGAGGCCTAGTGTGGAGCATAACATAAGGTCTTGAGGCAATTGGATGAAAAACACAATATTTAAAGTCACTCGGTCACTTTTGACCCGAAACGCAAGAGAAGGGTTAAACAGCCAGTGGATGTCACTCTAACCCTTAGCCTCTAAAATGGCAGATTTGTTGTTAATGAAACATTTCTATTACCTGTCAAGGAGTAAGAAGAGATACTGCTCCCACTAAGGCACTAGTGAGTAAATAAAAGTTGCCCAGCAATTGAGTGATCAGATATGTGTCTTTGTACGCTGGAAGATAGCAATAGTTGCCTCTATCTAAATCAAATGGGCTTTTGAACTATGGCAGAAAAAAAGGTCTCTGGCAAAAAAAAGTATGGAACTTAAACATTTTGTTCAGCAAGAAAATCTTCACAAAGGATCACAACTTTAAAAATGTTTAAGTATACATAATCATCAGCAGTTAGGTGCTAACGTTAGGCTATAAACAGGGGTGCACATAACTTTTTGAGTGAGTTACTCAGATGAGTACCAGGAGACAGCGTTTGGTACTCACCCCACACGAAGCGTGGTCCCTCCTTCACTGTCCTCTATTTACACTTCTTGCATGCTAAATGATGAAGATGATGAAGATGCACCTCCCTGTCTCTTTTTAAGCCTCCGATTTGCTTTCTCCAAAACTTGTTGCCAAAACTGTGAAGTCCTTGCATTTCCTGAGGCCAAGTTGAAGGATCAAATACTAAGAAATTATCACATGACTTGAACTCATATCTGATTTCAGATGTGGGAAGTTACTAAGTACACTTATTCAAGTACTGTACTTAAGTACAATTTTGAGTATTTGTACTTTACTTGACATTGATGCTACTTTGTACTTCTACTCCACTACAGTTCAGAGGTAAATGGTGTACTTTTCCTCCACTACATGTATTTAATACCTTTAGTTACTTCACAGATGTGGATGAATGATGTGAAATATAATCAAGTCTTAAATCAGACTTTAGTTCCACCTGGAGTAAATTCACAAGCTACCCTGCAGTATACAAAGTCATTCAAACTAGCTGCACCTTTACCAGCTTTGAGAACACTTTAATGATCAATCATTATAAAACATATCATATATTATTCTGAAATGGACCAATCTGCACAATGACTACTTTTACTTTTGGTACTTTAACTATATTTTGATGAGAATACTTTTCTAATTTTACTTGAGTAATATTTTGAATGCAGGACTTTTACTGTAACAGAGTATTCCTACACAAGATCTGAGTACTTCTTCCACCTCTGTCTGATTTCAAACTGTTCCATTAACACCCTGAGTAAGTTTGCAACTGTGTGTTTTACTCAATTTTGTTGTAAATAAAACTGCAGCAGCTTGACCACAGAGCGTGAACGTTGTGATCAGCTGATTTTGCGCAGTTCTCCAGTGTGTGCGCGGGGCACAGAATGTGCACAGGGGAGTCTCCCACTGCAGCCAGTTGGCGGAGTTTTGGCACAATTCTGTTGTTCATACCGACGTTAACCCTGTCTTTGCACACGGTGAACAACTCTGTTGTCCAGTGATCTAAGCCTCTGCCTCCTGTAAAGCTTCACAGGTCCGTCGGTTATGTCCTGCACGGCTCGCCCAGCTCCAGTTCAATCAGTCATAGAAAGTCTGAAGATTTTTTGCAGGGAGCGAAACGGCAACGTAGCTGCTTAATGTCTTTGTTTTTTTGACATGTCTCCTAGTTTACTCCATTGAGTGTTGACAAGAAACACGTGTAGATGAAATATGTGTTTTGTTTTGATGTTTTGAGGTACGCAAAGGCGCGTAGTGACACAAGTGACGTTACGCAATTCAGATTTGTGCTGCGCATGCGTACCTGCGTACCAGTTATGTGCACCCCTGGCTATAAAAGAGGTGGCTGTGGCTCAGGAGGTAGAATGGTCGTCCTCTGACCAGAGGTTGGTGGTTTTCCTACCCAGCAGTCAACATGTCTAGAAAGACTAGAAAACCACTATATACATCTTTAAACAACATACACCAGGCTCATCTAACTGCTAAAGGCAGACTTCAGCATGCTGCCGTTTAATGAGTCTCAGTTAGCGATTTGTTACCGACTACCTTTTTTAAGATACGTAACTTCTTAAAAGTTCACAAAACGTGTATTCACTGATGTATTTTATGCTGTAGACTTTAATAATATTTTAAGCTTGAGTTAACCAAGGGCCATCCTGGTCTTTATAAAGCATATCACCTCATTCTTCTCAATCTCAATTAAGGTAAAGATAGCGTATTGCCTTTGAAGTTTTTACTGAAATAAATGGTGAATCTGTGAAAGCAAAATTGGTCAACAAATGCAATGACAGTGAATACAAATCTGAAACTTATAAGGCTTTATACACAAGCGATAGACCAGTTTGAGAATAGTTCTAAGACAACTTGATTCACAAAATGCTTGATTAGCTGTCACGTGTTACATTCTGCTTCCAGTCCATTGTGCTTTCCTAACTAAAGTATAACCAGATAAATAAACCTTATTTTCTCAGAGTATGAACAACAAAATAATTATTTTGGGCTAACTAATGGGTAGCTCCGTGGCAATAAACTGATCAGAGGAAAACTCTTAGCAATCACACAACATTTATAATATAGTGAATGGGAATTATTGAGCGTTCATGGGGGCCTCCGCCATTTTTGGACATAAGTAAAGACAAGAGCAATTTCTAAGTGATTATGTTATGGACCATTAATTGACCTTAATCAATCTCATATTCTACATTACTAATTACAATTAAACATGATGCAGTTACCTGTAGTGTTGAGTTCTGATCCATTTCCAGAAATGATGTCCTCACATGTGGCCACATCGCAGTCACATGTCTTGTAGAAGCTGTAGACACATTTCTTTTTTGAGGGTCCACCTGGTTCCTTTTCATGTACTTCAACACCGTTTCCTCGAGTATTATTAAAACTTTGATTAAAAGCCTTGAAACAGCACAGATTTTGTTCTTCTGGTCGTGTTTCATTCTCGGAGTCGGAGAGTATTGAACACTGCAGAGTCACAGAGTCTCCAGGATGGACTGAATCAGTTGGAGAAACTGCAGTGATTTCAGGTTCTGGGAAATGTAGTTTCAGTTAGATAGAAATACGATCATGATTTTTAAAAGAAAGCTGCAATCAGTATTAGGTAAATAAATTGGCATTCAAGTAAATGTATTATTACTTCATAATTATACTGTCTCAAATAAAAATTCCTTGAGTGAGATTACAAGTATCTCATTAAAGATACTTCCTTAGATGCAATTTATTGTTTCACTGGCTATCTTATTTCTTGCTGTCATTCAATCAGTGTCGTCAATTTGAGCTCAAGTTCACATAACAATTAATTATAGTTGAATAAGTAACAGTAGTTCAACATGTGTGTCCCAATGTTGCAGAATAGAAGTGCATAAATGTTTTTGCAAATCTACTGAAGAGTAAAAATGATACTGAAAATAAACAATTTTTACATTTTATTTTTATTTATGGAAAAAGAAACTCAAGTACATGAAACAGGAATTGTAATACTTTACTAACTAACAGGCTGTAATGAAATCATGAATTGTATTTACCTTTAACTCTTAGGTCAGTTTGTGTCAGAAATCTGACGTATTGTTGGCTTATTTGAATACAGTAGTAGACCACAGCATCACTTAGCTTTGCTTCTTTAATATGTAGAACAAATAGTTCACGCTCTTCTGTAGCTGTGATGCGAGCATTACTCTTAAGGCTAAATGTCTTTCTTAAGACTTCAGGAAAGTCTCCAGAATCAACCCTGATCCAAAACAAGCTTCCCCAAGACTTGCGGGGACATTTCAGCTCACATAACCTCCAACACCAACAGTCTTTGTCTCAAAGTTCGTATTTTTTGTGCATCCTGAAAACACATTTTAAATTAACCAGAGAAAAGATTATTATTATCTCTCAATTATTGTAAAATCATGGACACACACATATCTGAAATATGTACTTACGCCCCACTGCCAGCATCAGCAGTAAATAAAATACGATCCTCATTTTCTGTTTATTCCACTTGAGACTGGTGCAATTTTGACACACATTAAAAAATGATTCACTATATTGTCGTCATATCAAGTGGGAGGTTACAGTTTCAGAGCAATCTCATTGGCCTCCTAAGTTGCCTTTTACCACAGCGGAAATATAATGAACCATCAACTGCCTTGTGCAGCCTAAACACATGAAACAAAACCAACAGCCCACTTTTCATGTTGGGTTTCTATTGCTCACACAGAGTTAAAACAGTAAATGATCTGATGTTATTGTGAAATACAATTATAAACAAACAGAAAAACCAAAGAGACAATATCACACAATAAATTTTCTGATCCATATATTTAGTTTGTATTTGTTGCATGGCCTTATCACCAGAAATCCTCAACTAGATAGCAAGCAGAACTATGTTTGTGATTCATGGGCTGTTGTATTGTCTTAACATTGTTTTATGCGATATTTTATATCAAATGTTTCCACACACAAATCGAAAAAAATGTACTTCATAAACAGGTTGACTGAAAGGCACATAGTCCTCAGATACGCAGCTCATTTAAAAATATGAATCATAACAATAGGAATTAAATTGATCAGTTTGATTAATCTATATTTAGAAAGTATTTGTTACACCATAACACAAACATAGAGAAGCTGTCTTATGCGGAACATAATGGACTCTTAGTGATAACCTGCCCACTCTGCCTGTCATTCACCTGTTGCAAACATAGCAGACAGAGGAGAGCTCTTACCACATGGTATTACCTTTATATATAGAGAGAAAGGCAAGAACAGAGCACCACTTTATTAAAGATCCTTAAGTGTTTTTTAATGAATAACAGGCACGCCGATTGCAGTCAAACTCTGGCATTAGAAGTATTACTAGAACTGAGACCCCCATCATCCCAGAAACAAACTGTCTCTGTCTGCTGCCGTCTGACAGGCGGTGACACAGCATCAGGACTAAAACCACCAGACTAAGAGTAAAAACATTCCCCGTCCCTGCAATGCCTGCCGTTCGCTCCCGCGGCTCAGATGCCAGCATCGTCTGGAGCACTTCCAGGCACATGTTTCGCCGGACGAGGTGCAGGACCAGGAGGAACTCGATGTGGTGGAGATGGAGGACCAGTTGGTGGCCGGGGAGGTGCCGTTCATATTCGCCATTCCGGCGGGCCGGTCGGCCCCGTTTGTCGAGGAGGAAGAAGATGAGGACTTCTCGGTGTCGGGCGCTTCTGGGTCCGGCGTCCATGAGGGTCCACCGCGCAGGCCTGCCTGTCAGGATTTCCCGTCAGGATTTCCCGTTGGTGATGGCCATGGCGGCGGAGCGTGTAGGACTACTGCAGCCGGCCTTCGTTTCGCCCCCGTTGCCAGATATCTGGCAGTGTGTGGAGGCGACTTGGCGGAACCCACTGAAGACGAGGGCTCCAGTGGCTGGTATGGTGGGAATCCTCAGGGTGCAGGGCCGCACGGACACAGCGTGTCCCGGCGTGCCCCCCCTTGATGAGAGCCTGGCGGCCCATCTGCTCCCACAGGTAGCAGGTTGGGCGGAGGGGTAAAATCCTCTGCCCCCGCTGCCTCGTGACCGCGAAACGCTAGAATATCTAGATAAGATATTCCGGCTCGGAGCACAGCTGGCGGCAGCGGCCAATAATCTGGGCGTGTTGGGTGTCTCGCTGATCACTCCTCAGCAGGACGCCCCCGTCTCCCCGTCTCAGGACCGGAGCGATTATTTGGACCGCTGCATCGGACAGATGAACAATCTGGTCCATGGTGTAGCCGCCGCAGCTGGCCGTCTGATGTCCCTGGCCACAGTGGGGTCACGTGTGGTTGGCACTCAAAGCGCTTTCCAAGAAGGACCGTGATGATCTCCTTGGAGCCCCCGTATCCACGGAAGGGCTCTTCGGATCGATCACCTCGGTCACACAGCGCTTCAGTCATTTGGAGGAAGAAAGGGCACAGCTCAGCCGTATGCTGCCTCTGGTTCTTCCTCAAAGGAGCGAGCGCGAAGCCAGGGTGAGAAGGAGAGAGAGGCGCAGGTACAGAGCACCCACGGCTCCCGCTGCTTCTCCTACCTCCTCGGCTGGTCCCGCGGGGCGGGCTCAATACCAGCACCTGCGGGGACAGGCTGTACGATTCCGACAGGCCTCTGTCCCGGCTCCGCGTCAACAGAGGGCTTCAGGATGGGGTGCACCGTCCTCCCGGAGATGACGGGCGTTGGGAGGAAGTGTCCTGGCGGAGATATCTTTCTCCACCCAAGACGCGAGGGCGAATCCCGTCTCCTCCCTCTATGATGTGAATGTACTGAAACATGCATTTAATAAAAATGATTGCATTTATCCCAGTCTAAGAATCATTCCTCTCCACAATTCCACACTTCCCCATAATGTTAACTGTGCAGATTCCCCACTCGCCGCCCCAGATGTAAATCCAGTAAAGGAGGCAGCTAGTGGGCGCGCGTATGTGAGTGTGATAAACCGCAGGAAGTGCTGTCAAAGCGCTATGCGGGCGCATGGAGATTATGGCCGGCGTGTTGTTGTTAGGAGACACACCGCGCCTTGTGTAAAAACTCAGATTAATGCATTTTTCCGTCTGGGTGAAAGCTGCATTATGGCGGAGTGCGCGCTCCCACGAGAGCGTGCCACAGTGCGTTCAAGGACCTCAGTAGAAAATCGTCCATTTCTGTGTCAGCCCCCCATGGGCCAAACTTCCTTTTATGGAGGGTTTAGCGGCGGAGTGGGCCACCAGAGAATACCACAGCTTCTTAGCTGCGGCTCCACAGCTGATTGCATGTCCCCTAACACAGTGTTAAGGGGAATGGAAGCTCAGCTGTGTACTTACAGAGTGGATGGACAGGACACTGAGAATGGGTTGCTCACTCCAGTTTTGCAGTGTCCCTCCTCCATTCAGAGGCATAAGAGAGGCAAATCTATCGTCCCAGGAGGAGATAGGTTCGGCAGAGATTCAGGCCCTGTTGCAAAAACAGGCGGTGTCTGTTGTGCACTCTCAGGACAGCGAAAAGGGGCTTTATTCCATGTACTTCCTGGTTCCCAAGAAGACAGGAGAATTCAGACCCATTCTGGATCTTCGCAGCCTGAATCAGCACATTGCCTGCAAAAAGTTCCATATGTTAACTATAAAGCAGTTACTGGGGCTAGTGCAGCCGGGCGATTGGTTCACAACCATCGACCTGAAGAACGCTTACTTTCATGTCGAAATTGCTCCAAAGCACAGAAGGTATTTGCGTTTCGCCTTCCAGGGGATAGCCTACGAGTACAACAGACTACCGTTCGGCTACTCCCTATCCCCCACACGTTCAGCAAATGTGTGGCCACAGCGCTTCAGCCGCTTCGCGACCATGGCATGAGGGTTTTCTTTTATCTAGACGACCTCATAGTCATGGCCAGGTCCAGCGAATGGGCAATGTTTCACATAACCCAATTGATCCTACACCTAACCAAGTTGGGTTTTGTGGTCAATTGGAAAAAGAGCTGCCCCATACCTCACCAGCAGGTGGAGTATCTGGGTTTTGCTCGATGCAGGCAGACTACGTGCCACCCTGACAGAAAGCAGACAGGCATCCCTGCTTCGGGCAGTTTGCAGACTGCGACAGGGGGCAACGGTGACAGTTTTGACCATCATGCAGACTCTGGGTCTCATGGCGGCTGCTCACTTCGTGGTACCACTGGGGTTACTGCATACGCGTCACCTGCAGAGGTGGTGACCATCCCCCCCTCGGTGGAAGGCAAACTCCGATACTGGGGGTCCCCAGAGCATCTGCGGAGGGGAACTCCACTGGGGCGAGTGACCTCCTACATCACAGTGTTCACAGACGCATCCGTGACAGGATGGGGGGGAACCTGCCTAGAGAGAGCTATAGGTGGTGGCTGGCCTCTGACAGAGGCTCGGCACAGCAACCTCCTAGAGCTGCAGGCAGTAGTGTTGGTCCTACAGCTCTGCAAACCCTTAATACAGGGCAAACATGTGCTGGTGAAGAGCGACAACCGCACCACAGTGGCGTACATCAACAGGCAGGGCGGAGTCCGCTCCGCCGCCTTGTTGACCACAGCAGAGAACCTGTGGTTGTGGGCTTCAGAGAATGTTTTGTCTCTGAGGGCCCTCCACATCCCGGGGCGGGAGAACAGGGGGCCGACCTCATGTCAAGAGGCGGGCCCCTGCCAGACGAGTGGATGCTTCACCCGGAGGTGGTGAAGCAGATCTGGGCTCAGTTCGGGAGAGCGGAGGTGGATCTGTTCGCCAACCGGCGCATCAGCCACTTTACCCTGTGGTTTTCCCTGGCTCGGCGGGACAATCCGCCCTTGGGGGCGTTTACACACGAGCCATGGCCAAGAAAGCTGCTCTACGCCTTTCCACCGCTGCGTCTCATTCTCCCCCTCCTGGAGAGGGTCATCCTAGTGGCCCCAGGCTCAAAGCATACCTTACCTTGGGATCCACAGCCTTTTTAGAAATATTCAAATTTTACAGAGCAATGCTGTTGCTTCTAACAAGAGAAATCATATGCTTTGTACCATCTTCTTTTTTCTTTGTGTGCACAGCACTGCCTGCATTTGGCAAGCTGACAGAAACAGATTGACATGCATTCACAGTCAATACTGACAGACAAATGATGCATGGAAACTTAGGGACTGTTGTGGTTTGGCTTTAAACTAAGGTGTCAACAGAGGGGGGCGCTTCTACCTTTCTCTCTCTCTGTTTTAGCCTCAAGAAACTCGGCATGCACTGTTGATTTTAAAAGTGGAATAATAAAACCATTTAGTAAAGGGTAAAGTCATGACATGACCGTCTTTTTGTCAAGTGCAGGACTTAAGTTTGCCAGATAATCAACAAAAATCTGTCTGAAAGCTTTACAAAAATCTGCTCCACTGCGCAATTAATGCAGCACTTATAGCAGAGTACTTTGGCAGATGCATAAGAGTAGATGGTAGCCTCTTTCTCTTGGTACTTTTATTGAGCACATTGAAAACTAATTAGCATTTTCTTGCAACTTCCCCCTCACTACATATCGTTTTGAACCCAATAGTCAGGTGTGTTTTGAGTAAACAGCGTTGGGCCTGTCTGTCAGTGTAGCTGTTGCATGTGGCTTTGCTTGTTCTCACACCAGACATGAAAGGGCTTTACAAAGTGATGAGAGGCTAGAAGGACAGAGGTTTTCAGTTGCCCCCCACCATTTTTCATGCTGTACATTTTTAGACATGTTTTGTAAAGTTTTGGTGGCTAAAACATGGACATGAAATGGCTGAGTTGCAGTTCATGTGTAGCATATTAGCAGCTGAGCCACTGCCCTGCCATGTATTTCATTTGTCACCATTTCCTATGTACCAAATTTCACTGCAATTCCTAGTGTAGTGAAATCACACAACACAAAAATCTTCACGTACCGATGCACTAGATAAACATTGGGGTACCAAAAAAACTGACTAGGATACATCCTATGGAAACATTTGTCCAGATATTTCACTCTGGATCAATGTGTGGTCTAACCGGCAGACCCTTGCCCCAATTGTGGCTGTCATACACGTTTCATATATACATAACTAACAGCATGGGTTAATGTTGATGGTCAAATGAGTGACATGTTGTGTATTAAGAATGATTTGCGAATAGCTTTACCGTATTTATGCCACAGACTTTGCGCAAAATCTAATCCAACAGTTACACACATATTTAGGTGTAGAATATCACCATTAAAGCTATAACAATTTGCGTCATGTAACCAATGTACTTTTATTAAAAAAAAAAAAAAGGTTATACAATGATTTTAAGCAGATTGGACATCATTTCAAAATTATATATATATTTGTTACAGGTTATAACATTTCTCGAATTTCTGAAAGTGAAGCATCATATTTACAACATTGTAAGTGTGATGGAAACTTCTGAAGCAATGGAGACGGAACTCAGAGAGACACTGGGTGAGCTGGAACTTTGATGGCAAACACTGATGGTTTATTATGGAGTTACGGCCGGAGAACTGACAAGACATGTGCTGAGCCACGAGGTGACACAGCGGTTGCCAAACCAATTCTGAAGATCTCTACCCCAGACCCATGTATTTAGCTGGTTCTGAGAGAATAATCAATATTGAGCATAACAAGATAAAACAAGCAAAGCACTAAAACGCCTCTATCAGCTGACGCCAACAGGCAGGAATAGGGAGACAAAACACTGAGTGCACAGCAGCCCAAGGTTGCAGGCCTGTGCTCAGTGAGGGCAGTACAAACTGACTGGGTCAAAGGTATGGGCCTAGGAACATATATCCCCAACAGTAAGCTTTAATCAGAAAGTCCAGTATATTGTTAGTCCATCACTGAATACATGACATTGGTGTAGATCGTCTCTCCCTCTGCTGATTTTGTATTCTTCCTGTCTGCTCTGCCAGTTTTCCTCTTGGTGAAGGTTGGTGCAGAATAAGTTATTGAGTCCTCCTCTCTCTGCAAAAATGTATGGAAAAATGTTTGAGATGGGATTAACATGTAGAAAATAAAATGAGTCAACAACTTTTTTCAGTCACATCTTCTTTTTGACCGTACCTGCTGCCTCTGCTGATCACCGCTGGCAGGTACGGGATTTGTTTGCAGAGAAACAGAAGCTGTATTTTAAAATAAAATAAATTTGATGACATATGATGTAGGTACAATTATTCCTTTGTAATGTAAATATAATGTAAAAAAGTTAGCTTTGCCAAATAACTGTCTGATAGATTGATTTTAAAAGGAAAAAAAGAAAAAAAACGTTATTTACCGTTGCAACAATCACAAGTTTTCATCTTGACAGTATAAATCAGGAAGGCGATCACAATCAGACTTATAGCCAAAGCAGCAGCTAACAAAAGCAGAACTACGATGGCCTTCTGCTGATACCACAACTTAGGTGCTAAAATCATGGAGAAAAGGAGCAAATGTGAAAAATCACAATGCATGTAAATTGGATTTTGGTTTATAAGGGTTTCTACCATATTCAAAATGAATGATTATTAAAGATGTGTAAATGCTCTGCAGTTACCTTCAATGTCCAGTTTTGTTCCATTTCCAAATAATATCTCCCCACATGTGGCCACAGCACAGTAATAAGTCCCAGCATCAGAGGAGCTGACGTTTTTAGAAAAGTTGTAGATACATTTCCGTGGAGAGCTAGCCTCAGGACTATTCTCACAATCATCTCCGCTGTTTTTATGGGTGTAAATGACACTGGGATGAGATTCATCTGATCCGGCTCTGAACCAGTACACTCTGGTTTCTCCTGGACAAGTTTTGCTCTGAGATTCAGAGAGGACTGCACACTGCAGAGTCACCGAGTCTCCTGGAAGGACCGGATCAGACTGATGGCCTTGAATAATGGCAGTGATATCTGGTTCAGGGCCTGGAAAATATAAATATATAGATAAAGTATACGTTTTTAAAGAAAGGAGAAATCTAAGTTTGCTGTATTTCATTTCAGAAATCAGAAATCATTCACGTATTTCCCTCTGAGGTAATTTATAATGTGTCAGTAAATATAAAAGACAAAAATAGTAAGCTACCATATTAAACAAAAGGGGTTTAGTACATAACACATTAAGAAAGTAGTAAAGTACAATTAAGTTATGGAGCAGACAGTAATAACTAAAATAAACAGTATAAATTATTGTTTACCTTTAACTCTCAGAAATGTCCCATTCAAAAATGTCATGTCAAGTTTGTTTACTTTTAGGCAGTAGTAAACTCCAGTATCGCTTGGCTCTGTTTTACTTATTTGCAGGAGAAAGGTTCCAGGCCCTTGTTTTGCTGTAATGCGAGGAGTCTTGTTAACACCATCATAATCAAAAGAATATGTTCCTCCCAAGACTTCAGGAAAGTTTCCAGGTCCATGCCTGATCCAGAACCAGCGTGTTTTCAAGGATTTCTGGTGTGAACAAGTCAAAGTCACATCATCCCCAACACCAACAGTCTTTGTCTCAAAGATCTGATCGTGTGTGCATCCTGAAAAATATAATAAACACACAGATGATTGATTTGTGATACATTAAGAATAATTAGCACCCTGCTGAATCATTATCAGAACATGACAATTCATATAATATATCTCAAGTCTAGATACTTACGCCCCACTCCAAGCATCAGCAGTAAATAAACTATGATCAGCATTTTCTGGTCAATCCACTTGTGGCTGCCGGTAAATTATTAAATCGTATTCGAGTAGATTCGCCTTAATGTAATCATATGAAGTGGGAGGTTACAATTTTAGAGCAACCTGATTGGCTTCTCCTCATTTCATTGAACCACCACAGTGGAAATGATATCAACCTTTGTTCCAACCTAAACACATGAAACAAGACCAAAAGCAAGCTTCTGTTTTTATGTTTCATGTTTGTTTTCCTTTAACTGCACAGAGCGTAAACACACACAACAGAACAATCGAAAACAATCTTGATTTTCTTTTCATGTCCAGATGGACTTTTTTGATGGGGTGCAGTATTGCCACTGTCCAGTATGATATACACACGTGGAAAGCTTAGGCTGTCTGAGGAGCTGAGCAAGCAAATACCTTTTGAAGCCGATTAAATGTGTTTGACCTATACCATAGTGTTTACTTTTGACCATCGAGCAATTGTGTTACCAGGATTAACTTAAGAAGAGAACAACATTAAAGGTGGGGTATGTAATTTATTTCAGAAACACTTTTTGTTATATTCCATGGAATGCTCTTAACATCCCGATAGCAATGAATATATTAAATGCTTTGACAATAACTACATTAAAATATTTCATCTGTGGAAGCCGTAGCGCTGTAAAAAGCACGACCAATCATTTTAGCCGACCCGGCTAAAATAACTGGATGGCCTACCTGCCTGTCAGCCTTCCATCTGTGCACAAACTTATCTCGTGCCCTCATTGGTCATGTGCGCGTCCGTGTGTGTTGGAGGAGGGGCTCTGTAAGGAAGTCTGAAGGAAGAGGCAGATTTTTTTCGGCTGCGTAGTTTCAAATTCTAGCGCACTCGAGCTGGTTTCTCCAAAATTACATACCCCACCTTTAACATAATTATAATAATATGTGCATACTTCCGCCAATTGTAAAAAAGAAAGCTGTTTAAAATATGATCAGCATTTTCTGGTTCATTACATTACATTATTACATGTCACGCGTTTACCCAAAGCGGCTTACATACACTCAATACTGTGGGCAATCCCCATTACACATTACAGCACCAGCAGTTAGGTTTTGACATGATTCATTGCTAACATGAACACGCTTAAAGCCAATTTCCTGGTCACAGAAATGTGGAAGCAATGTTTTGTATGCTGGCTAATAAAAGAAGATACATTTGCAGGTAAAGGTTGCTCCATTCTTTTGTATTATAGTTCCAAACAGTTTGGGGAGTTACGGATTTTTAAAAAGGATGTTCAAAGTTTAAGCAACTTCAAAAACACTCCTACATCTCCTATAACCCAATTTACATTTATTAAATAAGTTTCCTGATATAATATGCCTAGCTATTTACACATATGTAACAAATGTGTTTGATGGATGTAGTGAAGCCATGCGGAAAAGTCCATTATGAATGTATCCAAAGTAGACCAGTTTAAGAACTGCCACTTATTTGATAAACGTGTAAGCATACACACTAAAGGAATTGAAACTTCAGAAAATGGAAACTGAAACTTCCTGTGATCCTGCGCTCTGTAACAAATTATTAACTCTTGCACTTTCAGAATTGGGATTGGATTAGATTCCAAGGACGTAGCAAAATGTTGAAAGTTTGTCTGGATTCCTGAAATGACTTCTTGGAAGTGATCAAAACCTTTCTCATTTGCTAACTGCCATATTTTAGAGATAGTACAATGATTAATCAAAAAGATTTTTTTTTTTAGAATGGCTGAATATTCATTATAAAAAAAGGTACTAATACCATTCACATTTCAATATAAATTCATCATTTGTAATGCATCCAAAAATGTATAGGCCTGTGACCCTAGGACTTATCCTACCACATTGTTGTTGCCATTTATTTAAACTTGCATTTATATAATTTTTTGATTTGTGTAGACATAGAAAATATAAGCTGCCATTTGCCACATTGATAAGGACAGAGGAACCATCTTAAATACTGTGCAAACCAGCCAATTAGATGCTCCACGTCATAAATGATGAACACCCCCTCTGCCTGTCAGTCACTTCAGCAGGAAGAGCACAACACAGAGTTGGGCTGTTAAAACATCCGTCCTCTACAATACACTTCATTAAGAGAGCTTTGGAGAGGAAAAAGCAGAGCGACACTCTCAGAGTATCAAAGGAACACATTTGTCCTGAGACGATTTACAGTTTCTCTCCTGTATATTTTTTTCCTGGGAAGAGAAAACTAATGTACACCAAGGAAACAAAACAGATCAATTAAATCGACTATTTACAAGGTGCTTAACATAAAACAATCCTGTGCCGCTATAGTGTATGTCAGGGCCATCCCTGGCCAACATGAGGCCCCACGCAAAGTTATATGATGAGGCCCTCTGTTTCGCGAGCGTCGACGGGGGGACGGGACGGGCTGCTAGTGGAGCCACGCAGCAGCGAAACCGTGCCGCACCACACTAATTGCGCCGCATAAGCGCATAGGTGCACCGCGTTTTCGGCTCAGTTGAGGCACCCTCCTCAAGATGAGGCCCCCTCCGCAAGGTGAGGCCCCACGCAGTCTGCATGATCGGCCTGTAGGGAGGGACGGCCCTGGTGTATGTGCACTCTTACACTACTGACACTTATTAAAGGAACACCTATCAAGATAATGCAGTCCAGTAAAGCTCCCCACACTCTGGCATCATTTTTACAAAAAATAAAGATTTAGGGTTTCTTGACAACTCAAAAGGTGTATAGAGAATATCATTTGAAATATAAATAGCTTATCTATCTATATGGCCAACATTTCCAGAACATTTGTCAGAGCTGCAGATTGTGGTTTTTTGGCTTTCTTCAGGGTCAACAGTTGTTGACATTGACAACAAGCCATAACATGCCTTCTACTTTCACAAAAACAGTCAGATATAAATGCATTCACACTGACAACCAGATGATGCATGGAAACTTCTGCGCTGCTGTGGTTGGGCTTCACACTGAGGTGTGAATACAAAGGGGCGTTTCAAATGGCAAGTGGAATACCACTAGTCACACTATTTGATGATCCTTTTTAATTTAACCTTACTGCAAGTTATTGCCTTTTATCTGTAGTTGCAGTTAGTCAGGGGAGGTGCCCATCATTTCCTGGTCCAACCCCCGTCTTTCAGTCAAAGCAGGAATTTGACCCGTGATCTAACATGGTGATAGAATGGCAGCCTGTCTAATTTAATGTTTAATTATCTATACAGTTAGATTGTAAATTAGATAGATGCTTTTGCATTTTTTGAAATAATCTTGAGATAGACATGTTTTTACTTTAAATGAGCATGTGTAAAACTAAAACAATGATGAAGCCTGCTGAAGTCTCATGTAGCTCTCACTTCACTACACATCCTGTTGAAGCCCATAGTTCTGAGTAACAGCCTTGATGCTTGGTCAAAGGGTGGAGAGATGGCCCACCACAACGCATGACTCTCAGTGTATCTGTTGCATGTGGCTTTGCTTCTTGTTCTGAAGCATAAGGTCTTTACAAAGGGATGTGAGATCTGAAAGGTGGAGTGCTCGATTCTATGAAGTAGTTGACTTCTGACTTTCTATGAAGTAGTTAGAAAAACAAACATTGTCTTTTGCAAATAAATATCAATTGTGTGTGAATCACAAAATAATCCCCATGTGTTTTGTCAGGCATGCTTCGGTCTCTCCCTCTTAAAAGCACTTTGCCAAAATGAAACATAACATGTATGCTGTGTAAAATATTATACACCACTTCTTTCTCAGTGGAATTTGTCCACAGGTTTAACTATAACATGGTTATTTGCAATAAAAAAGGGCATGGCCCAGTCCCTTATGTCACTGGTTTTACTTGTGCTTTTCCTGCTATAATGGATTGAAATGTCTCTTGTTAAAAGTAATTGTTAGGGTTAAAACCGGATCTATTTGGTAACATTAGAGAATCACAAATGGTCAAGACTGGTTGTAGGACTATAAAGTTTACAGGATACAGGATGCACAAAATCATATAAGGGCAAAAAAGGAAAAACGTTGAGTACTCAGTCAAATCTAAAATACATGAAGGCATGCTTTGGAGTTCACTGCCAATAAAGCAAGGGAGTATTTGTTGTGTAAAAACAAAAAATCAGTGATACTCTACAATATTGTTCAACTTGAGAAAATGACAATGCTCTACCTTACAGAGAGCACTATCTCAACACATACTTTAACCTGTAAGTTCTTCACATCTCTTGGTTTTGGTGATATTTCCTCTCACCTCTCCCCTACAGCTTTCTACCACCTACACTGTGGCTATTGTAATGTTATGGAACAAAACAGCTAGCCTACATAGAGTGAACAATACAGCATTGAGCAACTCCAACAATGTCTTTGGTGTGTGGAGCCATCCAACTCACTGCTGTTGCTCAGTAAGTATATCCAGTATGTAAACCAAACATCTTATTAAGCTACATAATTAGTTTTCTGTGACTTACCATATGGAATCTGCAATGTTCTTGATAAAAATAGATGTGTTTGCCAGCAAGCAGTCGTCATGTTCCCACATTGCTTTCCTGGTGTGTTAAACTATTAACCACAGCCATCGGTCTGTTGAATAGAGTGACACTGAAATAATGTCTCTGTGTGTGTGTTTTGGTTCTCATGATGGTATGATTAAAACCACATTGGTAAAATGTGTCAATAGGGTTTTGCTGTTTAAATAGGTCCTGTACTTCTTAGCTAAGCACCCAAAACTGAAACAATATTTTATTGTCTAAATAAAGGGGCTTCTTTGAAAAAAATAATATCAGAACATAGAGATTTCTGATCGAAAGAAAATGTTCCACAGGTTTTAAATGTAGGGGGGAAGTCATTTTATATATTTCAGCCAATCACTACAATTGTTACTTTGTAGACGTTGATCTTCTTGTGAACAAACCTTCATTTGGATGGAAAGACATCAGTCGTGCGAGACGACAGAGCTGCACCACAATGATTGGTCAACTGGCTGCTTTGATTCTTCTTTGTACGATGTGTAAGTGCTATTCTTTACTCCTGTATGAAAGACAACACCATTTAATGATCTTAAAGATGATCTACTCATCTACTCAAATAAACCTTTTCTTTGTCTTTTTTCTTTAGCTCTGATTGAAACGGCAGAGGATCCTCACCTGATCTCAATGGCTGTGGTAGAAGTTGGTGGAAGTTTTACTTATCAATGTCCAGTTTTGGAGATCGAAGGCAAACTATTGTCCTTTACAAGCAGTCTCTTGGACAAATGGCCCAGCCAGTCTTTAACTTGATTCTTGGCAAACTAACAGTTACTGAACCTTTTTTAGACACACGGTTCACAGCAACAAAAGGGGATACTCATTATCTTTTCACAATCAGTAATGTCGGAAAAGAGGACGAAGCAACATATTTCTGTCTCACTGGATCGATGTATTCACAGAGTTTAGGCACTGGCATCTTCTTGGCTGTGAATGGTACATGTCTATTACTTTAAGTGATTGTCATACAAATAATGTATAATATATAATTTGATGTTTTTTTACTGAATCGCGCAGATCAGCGAAAATCTGTCTACGTGAAGCAAAGTCCGAAGACCAAGTCAGTCCAGCCCGGCGACTCAGTGACTCTCCAGTGTTCACTCCTCTCCAAAAACAAGGAAAACGCAGATCAGTGCCCAGGTGAACACAATGTGTCCTGGTTCAGATCTGGATCAGGAGAATCCCATCCAAGCATCATTTACACTCACAGTGAGGAACAAAAGGAACGCAGTTGTGTCTTCAGTCTGTCCAAAACTATACACAACTCCTCTGATACCGGGACGTATTACTGTGCTGTGGCTACATGTGGACAGATCCTGTTTGGAGAAGGAACTACAGTGGAGACAAGTACGTTTTAAAGTCTATTTAAATTATATTTGTGTAAATGTATATAAATTAAAACTAAACTACACTTAGCAAATATTTTATTGAGACATTAATTATAACTGATGAATGAACCTCCTTTCAACATGCATTTTGCAAACATTGAAACTCATTCCTTCGTAAGAATGACTTTTCTCAACAAATACAATTCCATACAGACTTTATGTAGCATTTATAAATACAGTTTTCATTGTTTCTTTTATGTCTTAATCTCAAATAAAAGTCGAAGGTACTTCAGGCTTAATAACATATTAAAAATATACTTTTGATGATATTTTTTTGCGGTGCATATCTAAAAAGTAAGACTTCCTTTGTTTCCTTATTTAGGAGTTTCAGAAGCAGAACTGA
This sequence comes from Dissostichus eleginoides, assembly GCA_031216635.1. Taxonomy (NCBI): domain Eukaryota; kingdom Metazoa; phylum Chordata; class Actinopteri; order Perciformes; family Nototheniidae; genus Dissostichus; species Dissostichus eleginoides. Next base: position 12,651,010 of record CM062271.1, on the reverse strand, counting down.
ACCCAGCTGTCCTTGTGCTTGGAGTGCTGTTGGCCTGCTGTGTGACTGTGATTGCCTTTCTTATTTTCTATGGATACCGAAGGAAATTTTGTGAAAATTGCAAAGGTAGGCTCAGCATATTATACTTTAGTTTCAGTTATGCTTTTTTAGGTGGAACCATAACGATCTAATAATCTTGAAAAAATAGCTTGGCTGTGAAAACAGACAATGATTGTAAGGATGGAAGTTTTCATAAGACGTTAAATTGGCTCTAATAAATGATGAAATTATGGAAAATCCATCAATATCCAATTTTTGGCTCAACATAGTGCACATTTGTGTTTCTATTCAATAAATGAGATGACGGTTCTAATAGTCAAATACTTTTACTTGTGTAAAACCACCATGGCCACTACTACTGAGTCAATAATATAAACTCCACAGATGTTTGTTGGTTTTTTCTGTCATAGTGTTACAGAATTGTAAACCTGAGGTCACTTAATCTATTGTTTTGAATGCAAAAGGATATATTATTAAATGTATTGTGTGTAATACAGAATATCCTATTGAAACAGGAATTATTGAACATCTGATCCCAGAAGTACACATTATCCAGTAGCCTTGAACAAATAACTTTATCCCTTACTGCTTAAAGCTCTGAAGGAGTTCATCAGATTAATCACAACAACACTGACGGTAAATTGAGCACATTATATAAAAAGTCAATGTGTGTAACTATAGAGGAAACAACTGAAAATGTGAATGTGTTTGTTCCTCAGTTTCCTCCAATGTGAGGGTGACAATAATCAAATTGATGTGTGTATACTCTGAAACCCTGTTTTACATTCAAACAGGAGCAGTGAGTGCTTCCCATCATCTTGGACCGGACATGTCAACTGGGGGGTCAATCAAATGACATGGTAAATATGTGGTGGTGTGTTATAAATATTCTGCCATTCTTACCCTTTTTATTTGTTCAAGACACAGATGATAATCAATTTATACAACAACAGTATAATAAAACAACTGTTAAGTAGCAAGAACATAATGCATGTTATGTATGTCTCATAAAGAGTGATTAAGTTAGGTTTAAAGGTATACATATAGTTATTGATGGCTGAACATTAGACAAAAGAAAGTGTGTAAAGATCACTGCAAAGCAGTCTATACTCTAGACATGGTCTAGGTTAAATTCACCTAATCGCCAAAAAGTTTGTCATTGACGCACATTTTGTTTTTAATTTTGCAGGATGAAGAAGCGAAGGCAGTGACTTATGCATCAGTGGATTTCTCAACAAGGAAAGTGAAAAGAGGAAGGAGAAAGGAGAGAGAAATGCCAACAGATTGTATGTACTCTGTTGTTAGATCAGATCACTACAACCAGCCACACCCCTCTCTATAGTCAGAGATTCGTGTTGCTTTCTGAATGTGTTGATACAGGAAGTGTGCCAGCATTACTGTAAGGTGTCATCTAGGTCGACATGTCTGTGGAACTGTTTGCTTCTGTTTTTTTGTTGACATAATAAAACTTGATATTTATAGTTTCCCCTAATATTGAGTAACTGTATCTTCACTCAACTACTACAAGCCAATACACAATATGCCTGTGAATTACAGGTTAGCGTCCTTAGATAAACAATGCTTGGATTTCATCCTTCATCCAAGTCTGCGGTGAGGGACTCAGGGCAACAAATCTGTCATCCAGTTGAAGGATAGTTATCTTTTAACTGATGATCGATATATATTTATGGTTAGAATAAAGATAAAGATTTGTGTTAAAATCATAACGTGACAATAAACATAACAGCCAAAACAACGTAATTCGAGCAACTAGCATAAATCAATAGCAACCGCCCTTAACTTCCTTTTGTAACAGGCTTAAAGTGAATGTTGGGTTTTGGTTTCACTTAGGACACAAAAAGAGGTCTCCTACGTCAAAGTCCTGTGCTTATTTTGAGCGATCCAACAACCGTCCCACCCTTATTGGACTTTCTCGTAACTTTCAGTAACGATTGCAAGAGACAATCCGCTCTGCGCTTCGTTCATAGTACTAAGTCACTTACGAGAACATTGAAATTCAACGTTTCCATTGATTACAGACACATACTGTACAATTCAAGTTCTAAATGGCCTTTGATACTGTTAATAACCAAGACAAAGTAATGAAAGAAGAGGTTTTCTTCTCCTTTTCATTCACAGACATTTGTTTAAGTCCTTAGACCAAAAACCTTTTGTCCGCTGCTTTCCCTACAGCTGCAGGGGAGTAGTTTCTTACTCCGTGATAAGAGCAGGTAAATTACATTACAAGTTGCATGAGACATGATCTTGTCCTATACATTCATTGAGTGCTGTTGTGGTTCAAATTCTTTAGTTTTATGAAGTTACTACCCTTAAGTGGCCCTTGTGTGTTTTGTTTATTGTCTTTCACATTTACTTTATGTCGATGCCTTTTAGCAATGGACGGGGCCACCAAACATCTTTAACGTCTGCCTTTTGGGAAAAAACATTAACCTGATAAAAAGGCTTTCTGAATGGAGGAGAAAGTCAAAACTCCACAAATGATTAAACTTCGTTCTTCATGTTGAAAGGCAACATGTTATTTAATATAAGACTATTGCAAAAGCTTTTAAATGTAGGGTTAGCAAAAAAAAACACATGTCTGACATTGGATCTGTATTCCAGAGTCGAATATGAGCACTTCAAACTACTCTGCTGTTAAATATGCCGGAGGTGAACATGGGAAAACCATTACTGTTAAACAAAATGTAAAAAAGATTCTTGCTAAACATACATCTGAATGCTGCCTTTTATTTCCCTGTACATGTGGGTGAACAGACACCCACTTGACAAACAAATGACGAGTGGAAAGGTGGGCATGGTTGTGGTTGGGCTGCCAAAATAGGGTGTGCTTTCAAAGTCACATTTCCTTCAATGTCATTCTTAAAAGTTTCATGGGGTTATACGAACTTACCCTTTCAGTAATACAGTATTGTAGTCATGCATTGACAGTGAAGGTGTCTTTAGTGCTGTTTTAAAGTTTGTGTGCTGTTTGACTTTGTACAGCTCAAATAACACATGAAGAGGTGAATAACATTGAGCACATAATGTTCTCAGAGTCAGACGTAAACAGTATCAACTCAGAATCACTGTGTGTTGGCTCTTTTGTTTTTCTTTGTAATGTGATTTACAGTACAAAAAGCCGACAAATACTGTGTTAAAGTGAACACTATGAGTGACAATGATTAAACTAAAATTAGATGTATGTTTCCTTGTGAAACACTTCCCTTCTTGCACCTCTAACCTCATTACATATCCTGTAGGGCAGGTCTCTTCAGAGGAAACAGATTCAGTGGTCAGTCAAAGGAAGAGAAATGGCTTTTTCTCTGTCAGTGTAGCAAAAATAGCTCTATTACTAAGTAATGCATTACTGCCCAACACAGCACCAGACTTAAATCATGTCCTAAAGCTACTGACAGGTCAGTGATAAAATGAATGACCATGCACACACATTTACAGTGAGTTTCAATAGCAAAATGCTTTAGACATGGACAAGAATACAAATAAATTCTCATTGCAGTGGAAATTCTGTACACTGTTGTGACAGGAAGTTTGTCTGTCAGTTGTTTAGTCTTTTGTGTGTCTGCTGCGTATCAGTATGTCACAAAATGTCACATGGTGTTTGGTCAGACAGTTTTTCAATTTCATTGAAAAGGGGACAAGATCAAAGGTTTGGTTAATTGAGCGTCGGGGTCTACCTTTCAGCCAATCACAATGACTTCTACTTTGTTAACCTTGATGACTTTTGGATAAATGTTCCATTTGGGTGCGCAGACATCAGCAGTGCAAGGGAAGGCTCTGTGGCACAATGATGGGAAGACTGGCTGCTCTGTTTCTTCTAAGTACATTGTGTGAGTGGAACTTTACTTACTACTTAAAGACGAGTACTACTATTTTCTAAAGGTCGTATTAAAGTTTAGACAAGTTTAACTATTAGTATTACTGTATTATCTTTAACATTTTTACTGTCTTATCTTATCAATCTTTGTTTTTTCAAACTGAAATCAAATCCCTGATTCAAACTGCAGAGGTTCCTCACCAGATCTCTTTGACTCTGGTGGAACTTGGTAGTAATTTGACTCTGACATGTTCAGTCTTTAAAAATGAAGCGGGGATGGTTTACTGGTATAGCTGAAGTTTGGATATATGGTTCAAACTGTTGCGGCAGGAACTTTTGACAAAATACAACTTCAAGGACAATTTAACAACTCAAGATTCAACATCACAAAACTGCATGCTCAGAATATTTTAAACATCAGAAATGTCACAAAAGAAGATGAAGCAACGTACTTCTGTCAAGCAGGATCTTCATACAAAATGGAAATGATTAACGGCACACTTTTAGTTGTGAATGGTAAAGTATATTCATTTCAATGACTTAATTTGCTACATTGTCAAATTGTTAAAATCAGTTACTTTATTCTTAATTTTTGTCCATCACACAGATCATAAAAATCTGAAGAAATCTATCTACGTGAAACAAAGTCCAGAGACTGAGTGGGTCCAGCCCGGCGACTCAGTGACTCTCCAGAGTTCACTCCTCTCCAAAGACGAAGAAAACACAGATCAGTGTCCAGGTGAACACAATGTTTACTGGTTCAGATCTGGATCAGGAGAATCCCAACCAAGCATCATTTACACTCACAGTGAGGAACAAAAGGAACGCAGTTGTGTCTTCAGTCTGTCCAAAACTATACACAACTCCTCTGATACCGGGACGTATTACTGTGCTGTGGCTACATGTGGACAGATCCTGTTTGGAGAAGGAACTACAGTGGAGACAAGTACGTTTTAAAGTTGAATTCTGAAATCTTTAGTACATTTTGAACATTAATGCTACTCAGATATATTGGATAAATATTGATAAAGTGTATATAGAATATCAATAAATGATAGATGCTAGTTTGCATTTATTTATCTTAGGATAAATATTTGTTCTAAATATCTATCTGCATAAGTCAAGTTGCATCTTTCAGTCAAACAGATTCACAGCTCTTTGATATTTTAAATCTTAGTCCAAGTAGATATACTGTTTTGTCATGCACTTGAAAAAGTTGGTGCAATAAAAAAAACGTGTCCTTAAACATCCTTGATGAAGAAGACACAGTGTTACCGATAGCAGTAACATCTTGACAATGTCTCAATGTCTGTTTTGTTTTCAATGTGTACAAAAGGTCACATGGCCACCCATATGCGTGCATCTGATTGGTTTTCACAGAATAAAGATTTAAAAAAGTGCCCTTCCTGTCTCAGTGGTCCCATTCTGATCTTTATTCATTTCTTCTTCATTCTGAAGTTATTTAAGCAATTCTTCCAATAAAGGTCTTTTTTGAAACTGTAAAGACAGCTTTGGACGACAAAATCAATGACAGTGAGTATGAATGAGTAAATTACGAGGCTTAGTTACCAGTCTTAGTTATAAGGAAACTGGATTCACAAAAGCCTAGACTAACTGTAAAATTAGCTAAACTGTGCTTCCAGTGAAGACACCAGACACAAGTATCACCAGTAAAATATGTTATAAGAGTCATTCAATTCTAATCTCATAATGACGCACTCAAGTAAGAAAAGTTTACAGATAATTCTGTTTACTTGAAATGTTGTTTAAGCACAAGACATCTAGTTGCAATACTGGCTAGCTTGGAGAGAAATAAATAAATGCAAATGTAAAGAGAAGCTAGGGTGGCAAAGGGCGATATATTGCAAACGTTTAAGTGGTATCCAGCCTTACGAATTAGAAATGCTTCTAGCTAACATTATGCTAACTAAATGCTAACAAATCATTGGCTCACCATGCAAAACTACTCGTTATTGAAAAATGAACACTAAATATTAACCTTTCTTGTGTCCCAATGTTAACTCGAGATAGGCCTACTTACATTTTAAACGGTGTATTCACTATTCACAGTTTTTTTCTGATAATTCAGCAATTATTTTTAACACTTACAGTAAACAGCCAGCGGATGTCACTCTCACACTTATTCCATTTACCTGTAAAGGCGTACTTGGATGATAATAATAATTAATAATAATTCCTTACATTTATTATAGCGCTTTTCCAGATTCTCAAAGCGCTTTACAAAAACACATTACACATTACACACATGTAACGGTCATGTACTGTGGACAATACCCACAGTGCTTGAACTAAGGTATTTGGAGAGTAGGCTACAAAAAAGTTGCCTGTCAATAGAGTGATACATGGATGATGTGTCTTTGACGGCCAAACCCGGAAGTTAGCATTGTAGTAGTTCCCTTGACCAAAACCAAATGGGATTTTGGATTATAGCAGAAAAAACATATTTGTCGTAAACAGCAGAAGTTAGACGCTAACATTATGCCATAAATAGGGCGGCTCAGGATTGTCCACCAATCAGATGACGGTGGAGACACATAGTTACTAGCAACATTTTCCTGTGTGGTTGCAAATCATTCGACTGCTCAAATAACCCAATAATTATTAAAACCCCCTCTAGTGTTTGTTTCTCCCCCCTTACTTCGGTGTTCCTGATTAAATTTGATTGGTCTGTTTTAACTCTACTTACATTAACACAAAAACAAATAATCATCACCAAATGTTATTAAACACCCTTTTAAGCTATAAACAATATATCAGACTGCTGGATTACATGAATAAGTGCAGTGAATATGTAAAGAATATAGAAACTGAAAATGTTTTCCAAAATTAACATGGTTGTCGATTTGTGGGTGTGTACTATCTGATGGATGAACATAATCTAGGTCAGGGGTGTCAAACTAAATGTCTTCGCGGGCCACATTAGCATTATGGTTGCACTCAAAGGGCCGGTTGTAACTTTAAGACTATATAAATATACATATATAAATATATAATATATATATTCAATAATGTATTATATTACATTATTGGCTCTGCATTGGATTATTATCAGTTCTGGTACTAACTTCATAAATAACTACGTCTGAAAGCAGAAGTCTAGGGCAAATAATTGAAAGCAAATATTCAGCAATTACACCAATTGTATTGTATATTATATTCTTTGCAAGCTCTTGCGGGCCACATAAAATGAGGTCGCAGGCCGGATTTGGCCCACGGGCCTTGAGTTTGAGACCCCAGATCTAGGTTTACCAAATGATATCCTTTGTCGCTCATTTTTGACCGGGAACATCATAGGTGTAGCAAAGTTGACTAAAATACAAAAAACTCAATGAAAGTGGTGATCAGCCAATGTTATATGTTCAAATGTCCACTTTGGAGTATATAATTAGGCTTTGAAGCAATCAAATCTAAAACACAATATTTATGAAAGATAAAAGTAGTAAATCGGTCAGATTTGACCCGAACACGACAGGGGGATTAAAATGAAAGGTGACTTCTTTACAACACCATTAAAGTGGTAAGTTTATTTAATAGTTGGGGTACAAATAATCATGCATAACTTATATGTATAGTGCTGTGTTCACCAGAGCAATGGCAGCCAAGATGGTGATCAGTGAGGGGGAGTGTCCGTTCTACACTTACTTTATGACCTTCATGAGTGAACCATTTGTGTACTTTATACTGCATCTTACCATTTTTGGCATTTGGACACACTCAAGCTCTCAAAACAGCAAATTTAATTACAGAAGTACGCAAATAAAGACATGGCAATAAAGTACTTTCAGTACTCTCTGCTATTAAATTCCGATCTCTGTAGTTTTGAAACTCCAAAAATCACATCATTAACAAGTCCCTTGGTAAAAGGTAAAACAGTTATGAAATGTCGACATGTCGAAATGGGTTAAATATGCCAAAAGAAAGACAAAGACTGATTAGGTCTCTTCAGCTCAATATTATAAAAAAATCATTTAAAAAAGGAAGCAAGAAATCAACACAACTCCCAATTGCGGTTAGATGTTTTTACAGAGCATTGGCCGAGACAGTAAGTAGATGACGGTCATGGAAGAAGTAAACAGATTTGAACATTCATAATGTTTACAAAAGGGCAGAGGAGAACATCTTGAAACAGTTATGTCTGATGGCCCTAAATAAATCCTAACAAAATCATTCCCCCCATGATTTTTTACATTTTCTTTAATGAAAAACACACTTTGGTAGTATTTTAAGATAAGAGACGACACATACAAACACATGTAATCAAATATTGGTGGAACATAAAGAGAATATCTGTTTGCTGCTATTTTGGCTTTTAGTATTAATCCTAATTTAGTGTAAATCTTTGTCATAGGTCAGTATTATCAACCAATTTACATTTTTAATAGACTCACATTCACATTCAGCATTTAACTTGAGAGTACACACTTTCTTCAGTCTCCATCTCTCTCTTCTTTCCTCCTCTTGTAGCCTTCCTTCCAGAGAAATGCACCGCAGCATAGTTCAGATCATGTCCACCTTCAGTCTGTGCAGCAAATAAAATCTCCATTATTAAAAGACAGCTTTGTTGATAATGATTGTTTGATTACAGAATTATAATGGTCTTTTATTTATTTGTAGCGGACTGCTGCTAAGAGTACAAATCTGTTGCCATAGACACAGTCCTGATATCCAAACACAGCAAGCTGACTTAGCTTTTTAAAATGATGTTAAACCAATATTAATTGTCAAAGGATTTACCTCTTTAGTAAGAAGCCATGTAATAACTGGATGATGAGAATTATGTTATCAAAATAACCAAAAAAGAAAGAATGTCGTATGATTACTTACAATATCATGCACAGGTTGGCTTGAGTTGTCATGTCTCGAATGCAAAGCGGCGTTTTCATTTCCTAAATATGAAAAGAAAACATTAATCTTATGAATTTAAACTGAGTTTTCAATACAGATCCCCAGCAAATGGCATAACTTCATATTATCTACATTGCATTATGGGGTTAAGCATATCTAACATAAATGGAGCAACCAATATGGAGAATCGTGCTGCAGATGTTTGCTGATAAATTCATATAATAATATTCAGAATAACAGATTTCCATGTATAAAAAAGCAGATTTGTTAAGTATAATAGTATCCAAGAACATGAGGTTAAGGTTAACCGTGTCTCTCATAATGTCATGCTTCTAAAACTATTTAAAGTAAAATAATCGGCGTATTTAACTTTTTGACTAAATCAACAAAACGTACCTTTACATCGTGAACAACCTGCTCTTGAAGTCCGGCGGCAGAATAAAGTAATGTTTCCAATGATAGACACGACCAAGCAGAGTATTGCTATCGCCAGCGCTATAACTTCAGAGCTTGCATTTCGCTCTAGAAAGCAAAAATACATTAAACTCAATAATGATGTGGTTCATTGGTTCGTAGACATTAACCTCCATATTAAACAAAAAACCTCGGTATAACATACCAATTTTCTGTTTTGTGACATCTCCAAATAATATCTCTCCACATGTGGCCACAGCACAGTAATAAGTCCCGGCATCAGAGGAGCTGAAGTTCTTTGAGGAGCGATAAACACAACTCTTCTGAGTGTCCGGTGACTTCTCACATTCCTCTTGTCTTCTTCCATCAGTGTAGATGAAGCTAGGATGAGATTCATCTGAACCGGCTCTGAACCAGAACACACTGATGTCTCCTTCACATGTTTTATTCTCAGAGTCAGAGAGGACCGAACACTGAAGAGTCACCGAGTTTCCTGGAGGAGCTGGATCAGATAATGTCGGACACTGAACAGAATAGTTTGAAGTCCTCTGAGTGTTTCCTGAAAAATACAAATCTGTTTTAAAAAAGGCATCCCATTTCATCTGACATTTGTAAAGTATCTGCTGATATTTATCAAATGTGGAGCTGCTTTATTAGTAGAGATTTCCTCAAAGTGAAATTAGATTGTTTAAATATCGATTAGAGCCTCAATAAAGATAAAGCAGAGGATAGAACGTAATTACCAAGTTTTAACCATATATTTAAAGATATAGTGCATGGCAGAATTGGCAACACTTTTAGTTTTGAGTGGTTAACACTGTAACTTTCTCAAATATATACAACATAGCTGGTAAAGAAATCAACATCCAAAGTAAATACAAATATCTGAAAACAAATGGAATAATTTTATTTTAATTGTATGTCTAGCTGAATTTGTATTTAAATTTGTGTTAAAATGCAACAGATAATTGAAATGTTACTTTACTTAAACATGACCAAAGTGCAGCTTTGGATCCGACCTGAAGCATTTACAAAACTCATTATAATGAACTAGATCACATTTACCTTTTAGTAACAAATATGTCCCACTCCATTCAGGATCTCCAAAAGACTCTGTGATTAAGCAGTGATACATTCCTTCATCTTCTGGGATTGTCCTCCAAATCGTCAGGGTGCTTAAATTGTTAGCGCGTTTTACCTCCAATCTTGAGTCAGAAAAATCTGGTGCAGACTCAGGTTTTGTAAATCCGAGCAGTGTCGCAATTAATGTCAGAGTCTCTCCAGCATTTTGCTTGAACCAGTAGAGCTGTCTACTGCCAAACTCAATAGGCAGAGCACACGTGAAGGTCACAGATTCACCAAGAGGAACTGTAGTCACTGGAACCAGCGTATCTGAAATAAATGACAGAATACAACACGTGAAACAGTACATGCATCATGCAAGAACACAAAAGTTAACCCCAATAGTAGGCATGCACATTTTTACTGAATACTTGCTCTTACATCCTTGATGAAGAAAAAGCAGTGTTACCCATAACAGCAACATCTTGATATTGTCTCTTGTTAGGAAACTTTGGGGTATTTCAGTGAGTACAAATGTTGAAGTCACATGATCATGATTGTGTGTGTCAGAGTGTACCATGCATCTGATTGGCTATCATAGAATCAAGATTCAAAAGTGCACTTCCTGTCTCACTTGTTGTGAAGCATATCATCTCATTCTTCTCAACTTACCAAAGTCATTTTAGCACATTTTACAAACCAGGTTAGCTGTTAACAGGGTTACATTGTGCTGCCAGAGACAAAGCATATCCAGTTAAAGAACATTATTTTCGTAAGAAAAACAAAATAATGAATGTAGGATATATGTGTACACAACAGTACAAATAGTAAAGAGTAAAATAGATAAGGTAATTCAAAGTTTCTCTTGTGTTGTTTTAGCAAGAGACAGCTTGCTACTATTATTGCTAGCATGTTTAGCAACAAACTGTAAATCTCACTATTGTAATAGGAAATGGAATTCTCTTAGCTACGTCACTTTGGTAGCTTTTCTTTTGTCATTGTTATTTTAATCTAAATGTATAAAGGATGTGTAAAGATACATTTTAGGCAAATGGGGCAATATATAGAAATGTAACTTAGGTAAGACATTGATCCTTACAAATTACAGGGGCTTTTTGCTAATGTTAAGGTAACTGAATGTTAACATTTTACGTTTTCTAAGCATGCATAATTAATCTACCTGTGTCTTGAACAATGAAAAACTTACAGTAACATAAGCCTACATATAGGCGTACTACATAAAAAAATTAAAAATTGTATCAATTGTGAAGAATTTTGTGTTACTCATCAGTTTCTTTGGTCACTTTAATTAAACAGCCAGTGGATGTCACTCTAACCCTTAGCCTCCAAAATGGCAGATTTGTTGTTGATGACCCATTTCTATTACCTGTCAAGGAGTAAGTAGAGATACTGCTCCCACTAAGGCACTAGTGAGTACATAAAAGTTGCCCAGCAATTGAATGATTCAGATATGTGTCTTTGTACGCTGGAAGATAGCAATAGTTGCCTGAACTATGGCAGAAAAAAAGGTCTCATATATATATAATTATCAGCAGTTAAGCGCTAACATTAGGGCTATAAAAGAAGCGGCTGTGGCTCAGGAGGTAGAATGGTCGTCCGCTGACCAGAGGTTGGTGGTTTTCCTGCCCAGCAGTCAACATGTATAGAAAGACTAGAAAACCACTATATACATCTTTAAACAAAATACACCAAGCTCATCTAACTGCTAAAGGCAGACTTCAGCATGCTGCCGTTTAATGAGTCTCAGTTAGCCCTTTGTTAGCGACTACCATTTATACATAACTTCTTAAAAGTTCACAAGACTTGTATTTAGTGATGTATTTTAAGCTTTAATAATCTTTTAAGCTTGAGTTAACCAAGGGCCATCCTGATCTTTGTAAACCATATCACCTCATTCTTCTCAATCCCAATGAAGGTAAAGATAGCGTATTGCCTTTGATGTTTTTACTGAAAGAAATGGTGGATCTGTGAAGGCAAAATTGGTCAACAAATGCAATTACAGTGAATACAAATCTGAAACTTATGAGGCTTTATACAAAAGCGATAGACCAGTTTGAGTTCTAAGATAACTTGATTCACAAAATGCTTGATTAGCTGTCAAATGTGTTACATTCTGCTTCCAGTCCATTGTGCTTTCCTAACTAAAGTATAACCAGATAAAAAACATTATGTTCTCAGAGTATGAAGAACAAAATAATTATTTTGGGCTAACTAATGGGTAGCTCCATGGCAATACACTGATCAGAGGAAAACTCTTAGCAATCACACAACATTTATAATATAGTGAATGGGAATTCTTGAGCGTTCATGTTCATACAACACTCGGTTACAAACAAATCAAAATATTGCTTTAGCAGGGTAAGCCTTGAAAAAGCTATCAATAACTAAAACATAGTCACAATTGTGACGGCCCCTAGGCCTTAGACTCAGGTCCCTGGTTAGCCACTCCCCAAATCAGGAGAGATTGCTGTGACCTGATTTGGATTAACTGCTCAGCTACAAGTATGGGTGCCTGAGCAGTCAGTCTCTCTCTCCTCTTGGGTTGCTTGGCTCTACTGGACCTTGGTTTGTTTGTTTTTGCTTTATATACTGATGCATGTTCACACACCCACACACTACACACATTACTGATTAACTGACTTCCTAGTTAACTTAGTTTCTTTAAATAAATGCACTTCAATTAGATGAATCATGTGTGTTCTCCTTCTTTTGTCCGTCCTTGAGCCAGGGCGTGACACAATGTACTCAAAGAACGCATCAACAGCCAACTGGTGAAGAGCCAACACAGTCTCACTCCCTGATAGTCCAATAGGGACGCTTGGTCAGGGTCCTTTGGCGTGCAGTTGTGACGCGCCGAGTCTCCTTCAGCTTCATAAACGGACGCAAAGAGCTTTCAACTGATTGCAATGTATTCCCATCGTATTTGACGCTCAGGGAAGCACCGCATCGGTCCATGTCGGCGGCAGTTAAAGGCAATGTGAGCGTCCATTCCCATTGGATAACGGAGGATTTTACACCCGGAAGTAAGTATTCTCCTTTCTGTCGATTGATTTTACAGTGATATCTGCACTACTCATCAACTCAGACACACCAGATTATCCTTGTTAATTACACAACATTGATTGGTTTCAATTGTGTACAATGCTTTTGTATTTTTCCCCTTCGATTCGGAGAAACAAGTATTTTTTCGGACACTATACTGACAGAATCCTCAGCTATCGTTCCTCTTTGCTCGACAAACCCCGTGATTAGTCCTCAAGCTCTGTGATTGGTTGACCTCCAACTGCATTCCATATGAAAAAAAACGTTTCGTAAAAGATAAAATCATACTTTATTCAGCAGTGCTTGCTTTACTCTTTGAAAGTCATCACATGAATGCATTGTAATAAATGGTTCGGCTGCATTAAATATTACACATCTGTCGTAGTTCTTTATTTATCTACAGAGATCGGGCCTCAGAATAGACCGGAAACTATTCTTTTACCGTTCTGTTTTAATTTCACAATAAAGTTAGTAGTAATATTTTGTTTTGATATTATTGTTTTTTATTAACTACTAGACCGCTGGGTCATGTTGAGACCATCTTTTCTGTGTTGCTGTGGGTTTTTTCCATCACTTTTGTGTTACAAATATCAAAACAATAACAAAATATATCCGTCGTAAACTAAACCGGAAACAGCAGTATATTTTATTGTGTTAACACTGTAAACTTGACAGCTTTTTAACCCAAACCACCTACTGGTTAAAGCACGTTATTACACGTTTAGAGTAAATGCAATGCAGGTAGATTGTGTTGCTTTTTAATGACTGTTTAAAATGCCTTTTTCTTAATGTGTTTCATTTTTGTAAAGCACTTTTGAATGTGTTATATTTTATGAAAACATTTAAATATTAAGAGTACATACAAAATAGGAGGAAAGTAGAAGGTCAATGATAGAAATATAGAATAGAAAATATCAAGAAGATACTGTAAATGATATCTAGAATAAAACAGTTTAGTGCCGGATGTACAAAGATATTAATAGGAGGATGTGGGTTAACCCTAACCCTGAAATAAGACGTTTCACTGATAAATAAAAAATGGAATTAGAAAATCAAGATAATGATGAGGTTCGACAACTCCTGTCAATTAGAGTTAAAGGGTTAAATAACATTTTCATTTGTTTTGGTTGTTTATTTGAAAACACAACATTCAACAAATTTCAGAAAAACATATTACATTTTTACCAAGCTAATGTCGTAGTGCATACAAGGTAATAGACTTAACGATTTGCACTGCTGCTTCTCTCCGCGTTTCATTTACAATGATCGGTTTATCGTTCAATTCACATTGCCCAAGTAGATGTTTAGGGGTCTCTTGGAAGTAGACGAATGCATTTTTTATATCAGATAAGTGCATTAACATCACTTGCAAATTCTCTATCCTTTTACCCGCAACGATTATAATCTGCTTTGCTTCTTCTTCGGTTTCACCATTATTAGCTCTGAATGTTATCCTTTCTGGGGCTTCTTGTGCTTCTTGTGGTCTGTTGAATACCTGGCATAGGATTTGTTTAGCTGTAAGGACAGGTACCATATAATTGTCTTCAAAAGCTTTGTCTATGTCGTCACACGTTTTGGCATATCCTTCGATGTAATGACAACCGATACTAGAATAGAGATCCTCCAGCAGTCTTTTAATACATGTTCTGGCACTGTCGCCAATTTGGGCAATACCATAGTATCGTGCTTTTTCTCTCATTATATTGAAGCAAAGCTCTGCCATTGCTTTTGGTATTTGTTCAACACATTCGCAGCAGTCGGTTAGCGGTAGATGATCTATAAGCTTATTATGATCCGGTAATGACTCTACAACACCATCAGCATCCTCTATAGTTTGTTGACATTTCTTCACTTTGTTCCTTTTTCTTTTCACCTTCCTTCTTTTTGTCTTTTTCGTTTTCCGTCCTATTGTCCCTTTTCTTTTCATTCGCATTCTGCGTTTGCTTTTCTTTTTTCTTCTCCTTTTCATTTTTCTTTTTCTTTTTCTTCGGTTTTCTTTACTTTTGCTTTTCTTTTCTGCTAATTGTCGTTTGCGATCTTGGCGAGTGGTATGAGATATATTGTTTCTATAAAGGTTATCTATAATACCATCTTTTAAAGAAAGATATTCTTCATATGTCATTTTATCATAGTCCTCTTTTGTCCTAAAGACCTTACATGGATATGATATAGAGGAAAGCTCTTCTTCGGGAACATCCTCTCCCTTACTTTGTAACATCCAGTCATTAAGCCCATATCCGTTATCCTGGTGATAATAAGGGTAGGCTACATCAGTTACACTGCTTGTCATCGTTGTATTCTGGGCTCTTTAGGAAGGTTTATACATTTGCTTCCTGTACTTATAGAGAAGTGCCCTTAGATGTACTAAAAAAAAGAATTTAAAAGAACTCATGAAGAATGTAAGGTTAAGTATGTTGAAACATTTGCTGCTACAATGGACGCAGGTTCAAATCCAGCCTGCTACCTTTACACGTGTCTCCCCCTTTAACACTGTCATTATCCTTTAAAGTCTAATCTGACCCAAAAATATTCTTTAAGAAGAAAAAGAAAAAAAGTCATTGTATGTTTTGTTCGAAAAATACCATGAAAAAACAAAACAAACTAAAAAACTCATACAACTATAAAATGTGTTTAACAGTATGTCGAAAATATCTCAATAAAAGACATAGTCAAATAATATATTGAAAATAAAAAAGATTAATAGTGAATAACATAGTGTCCAAACGGTCATAGTATAGTGTGTTGAAAATATAGAGAAAAAGAGGCTAAATAATAGAATATCATGAAGGAAGTCAAAATATGAAAAAGGTTATTGTATACACCAGTATGTTGAACAAATCATAGTCATAGTATATTATTTCATATATATATATAATTTAAAAAAGAGTCACAGTGTAGAATTTCCGAACATTTATTTTTAAAAGTACTAGTATAGTATGTCAAAAGTATCTTGAAAAAAGTCCAAGTATAATATGTATTTAAGAATTATATTATATAGTTTTGTCTAATGTCAGTATAGGATTTCAAAAAATATTAAAGAAAGTCATAGTTTGTCAAAAAGATGTTGAAAAAGTCATGACATTGTGTGTTGAAAGGGTTTTGAATAAACACATCACGTCAAATTGTATCAAGTGCATCAGACAACTCAAATTACTCCATTTGAACCATATTATAAATAAGAAAAATAATGGTCATAGTATATAGCAGGGCTATTTAATAGTTTTTTGACTGGGGGCCGTTGATGAAGTGATCCAAAATAAGGGCTCAAGAAAAATATGCCTTGAAATATGAGCAATCATGTTAATAGCTACAGATAAAGTAATGTACTACAACAACATAGGAGTGCTTATATTGTATGTTGTAAAAGCATGATGCAAAAACCAGGGAACCATATGCCCAAGGCATTCCTACATTTAGATGACAGGTTCAGAACTCAGTACATGTGAACCATTAACTCATGTAACCATCAACATCAATGTAAGTGCACACACCAGTGCAAACAAAAAAACAAAAAACAGGCTTGTGTGCATTATGGTTTTGAATAAACACATCAGTATTTAAAAAAAAGTCAAACTATAAAGTGCATCAGACAACTTAGATTACTCCATTTGAACTATATCTAGAACTTCACTATTTGTAACTACAGTAATTTAACCTAAGTGAAGCCAACCTAAGGAGTGGGCACTACAGTCAGGAACTAGCTTACTTTTTAACATTCTACTCAAAGGGCCGTATATATATATTACCTCCGCCAATCGCATAACCCTGGTATATGTCAAATAGTCATTATAATATTTTCGAATGTATCAACAAAAACTAAAAGTACTAGTATGGTATATCCATGTATCATGGCTTATTTTCTTTAAGTATTTGCGGTCGGGCATCTTGGATATGTCTGGACATGTCGAACTACTTGAATCTTGGAGCTGATGACTGACAGTGACCAAAATGTTTAGTTTTTATGTTCTGGTGGTCACGAGTGTTTTCTACAAATGAAGCTCAGCGCAAGTTCAACCAGGAAGACCTTCTTTACTCATTCATTCACAATTTCCACGTTACTACTCTCTCTCCTCTCAATAAGTGATCGGGGGCGTCACTCCCCAGCTTAACCAATCACTTCGCTCTATTCGCACAAGCCTATCACAGCGCTCCGCTAAACCTTTTAAATCTGCTCTCCCCTCTTACAGCTCTCATTCCAGGTGAATCGGCGCAACCCTCCTCCAACCCCTTTCACCTCCTGTCCATCTGAATCCAGGATCAAGCTAAGCCACTCCCCTTCAGACCGAACCCAACTATCCATTCACCACCACCAGTGTCTAGACCCCGGGGGATCTCATCGGATCGGTTCTCCCCTCCCGAATGATACTCCTGCACAACGGGGCCTAATCGCCAAAACTCCTTTACATTCATTTGTGTATTTCTGGCAATAAATATGTGCTCTCACATCAAAACTGTCTCTCCTGATTGAACATATAACATTGGGGTCTGATAATTACGTTACCTCTGACCTAGCTTTTATTTCTGGGGTGTTTTTTATATTCATACCATACCTTTCAGTATTTAGCCAACGTTGCATAGCGTATTTAAGTTAAAAAGCTTGAAAGCAATAGCTTTAAATGAGGTTGAGTTAATAATAGAGGCTAACTCTTATGGAGATTGGTGATTTAAGTTAAATTTGGCTCTAATAATAGTATGGTATATCAGAATATCATAAAAACATAAATAAAAGGTCACACAAACTAGCCTTTTAGAGTCACAGTATGTGTGTGTGTGTGTGTGTGTGTGTGTGAGACAATGGGAGACACTGTTATCTCAAAAACATTGTGAGTAAAGAAACTGTGACATGTAAAGAAAGGATTTTCACAAAAACTGTGATGTTACATCCCTCAGAGATGTCTATTCTTCTTCTTTTTAAAAAAAAAACCATACTTTGAGAAAGGAACTAGATTATCTGAAAGATTACTTATTTTTGTTTAAACCAACAGTGTGGGGGAAAGGAAGAGGTAGATGATTCATTTGATGGATCTGACTTGATTGTTGTGTTGGTTGAAGGAAAAGACACGGGCGAGGAAGAAGCAGAAAAATAACTTGTTTGTAAAAAGGACAGCACGTCTTTTTTCTCAAATGTATGTCAGTTTCAAGAAAGATGAGAGGTTTTATGCATGAAGTGCAACATATCCTGGAACCCTTCAAAAAAGAAAAGAAGATATAGGTAAAGTGTGTTGAAATATTTCACAAAAAGTGAGTTGTATGTTGTAATAGTTGTATGTTGATAAAATTCTCTGTGTAGTTTTTCAGAATATATAATGAACGAAGTCATAGGGGGAAAAAAAATAGCACAGTATGTGGAAAATATGAAAACAGCAGGTTGAAAAAAGTTATGTTATGTTAGAATAACATGAAATAATTAATAGTAAAGCATCTAAAAAAACATTTAAAAAAAGTCAGGTTATTAAAGTTATCAAAACTGTATTGTTTCACCGAAACAGTGTTAAAATCACAAACTTTCCATTTAGAGTTTGGTTCTTTAAGAAACTCAATTCACTACAAATTAATTCATATTTGACCAAGTTCTAAAGTTTTGCATCCATTAAAGTGTAACTATAAGTATCTTTGTAGGAGAAAAAGCATAAATCTGTTCATAGTCTTAGTATAGTATTTCATATATATATAATTTAAAAAGAGTCACAGTGTAGAATGTCCGTACATTTATTTTAAAAGTACTAGTATAGTATGTCAAAAGTATCTTGAAAAAAAAGTCCAAGTATAATATATAGTTAAGAATTATATTATGTAGTTTGTCTGCAATGTCAGTATAGGATTTCAAAAATAAAGAAATAAAGAAAGTCATAGTATAGTTTGTCTAAAAGATCTTGAAAATAAGTCATGACATTGTGTGTTGAAATGGTTTTGAATAAACACATCACGTGAAATTGTATCAAGTGCATCAGACAACTCCAATTACTCCATTTGAACCATATTATAAATAAGAAAATAATGGTCATAGTATATAGCAGGGCTATTTAATAGTGCAGTTAGAAATCACAAACTTGCCTTTTAGAGTCACAGTCTTTCAGAAAATACATTTGTTACAAAGTAATTAACAATCTACCAGTTGTAAAATGTTCCTACATAAAAGTGTATCAAAAAAAAGTATCTTGGTAGCAGAAAAATAACTAAAATATGTAAGGTTATCAGAAAAAAAACCTACATTGTTTAACTGAACAAGTGTTAAAATAAAAAATCAGCCATTAAAAGAAACCCAATTCCTTAAAAAGTACTTCAAATTCTACCAGTTGTTAAGTGTTGCATTGATGTTAACAAAACTGGATTGTTCCACTGAAATAGCGTTAAAATCAAAGTGCCTTTTAAAGAAAATCTATTCAGACAAAAAGTATTTTTATTTTCTAGTTTTTAAGGTTTTTGCATACATAAAAGTGTATCTTACAGTTCCTCTGTGAGAGAATTACACACAAATCTGCCGAGTGTCAGTAAAAAAGTGTTAAAATCACAAACTTGCCTTTTAGA
Source organism: Dissostichus eleginoides (assembly GCA_031216635.1). NCBI lineage: Eukaryota > Metazoa > Chordata > Actinopteri > Perciformes > Nototheniidae > Dissostichus > Dissostichus eleginoides. Next base: position 12,631,203 of record CM062271.1, on the reverse strand, counting down.
GGAACAGTCTTTAAGAAAATCTATTCAGACAATGTACTTCATTTTCTAATTTTAAGGTTTTGCATACATAAAAGTGTATCTAAAAGTATCTTAGTAACACAATCAAAAGCAAAAAAGCATGAATGTTAACAAAGCCTCAAATGGCTGACTCCTGAACTCCTTAATGTCCCCCTAACATGACACTTAGACTATGTACATCATCCAGGGATCAACACCAGTAAATACAGCTCTCTTTGTCCGATCTTCAAGCTTCAAAGGGCGGCCTCATGAGCTCCGTAATGTCCCCCTAACATGGCATTTAGACTATTTACATCATCCAAGGAAACATACCAGTAAATACACCTCTCTTTATCCGATCTTCAAGTCTCAAAGGGCGGCCTCCTGACCTCTGTAAAGTCCCCCTAACATGGCACTTAGTCTATTTACATCATCCAGGGAAACACACCAGTAAATACACCTCTCTTTATCCGCTCCAAGAGCCTTGAAGGGCGGCCTCCTGAGCTCCATAATGTCCCTGTCACGATCTGTCTGTGTTGTGTTTTGTCTTGTCTTTTTCTGTCTTTGGTTTCCTGTTTTATTTTGAAAAGTGTTCACCCCCTGTCTTGCCTGTTGCTTTCTGTCTGTTTTCCCTCCTGACTGATTACCCGATTGTGTTCACCTTGTGAACACAATCGGGTTGCCTTAGAATAAAGTAGTTTTCTTTGAAATCTGCATTTGGGTCCTGCCTGCTTCACTCAACCCTGACAGAATGAACCAACCAGAAATGGACCCAGCTGATGATCCATTTGAGGTGGAGTTACGTCATTTTACCCATTCATTGGCTTGCTGCTATGGCAGGTGGAGGAGAGCGTCCAGTGTTCAGCAGAAAGAGGCTGCTCTGGCAGAGGCTCACCAGGTGGCAACAGTGGAGCCATGTTTAGTGAAGTTCTTACCTGACTGGATATTGGACTTCCTCTTGACATTTGCTTGCCGGCCTGCTAGCCCCAGGCATGCTAGCCCCCTGCCTCCCAATTCCCAACCTGACACCATACGTCTCGGTGTGTTCCGTCTGGAGTCAACCCCTGCTTCTTCCCCATTTCCTGCTCCTGTCCAGGAGCCGTTCACGGGTACTCGTCTGGCTTTTGGAGGTCCACGGAGCCTCCAAAAGGCTCCTAAGAGAAGGAGTCGCAAGTCCAGGCTAGCAGCCCGAGCCCCAGAAGCCATGCTTTGGGCTCCAGTACAGGCCCCAGCAGCCATGGTTCCGTGCTCCAGTGCCGGCCCACACAGCCATGGTACCGTGCTCCAGTACCATCCCACACAGCCATGGTTCCGTGTTCCGGTTCCGTGCCCAGCAGCCATGGTTCCGGCTCCAGAACCAGCCCACACAGCCATGGTTCCCGCCCCAGTTCTGGCCCCAGCAGCCATGGTTCCGGCCCCAGTTCTGGCCCCAGCAGCCATGGTTCCGGCCCCAGTTCCGGCCCCAGCAGCCATGGTTCCGGCTCCAGTTTCGGCTCCAGTACTGGCGAAACGGCCGACGCCAGCTCCCCGTGTCCTGTCGGCGTACCGGCCGACTCCAGCACCTCGTCTCCTGTTGGCTCTCCGGTCAACGCCAATCCCCCGTGTCCTGTCGGCGTACCGACCGACTCAAGTCCCTTCTCAAGTCCCTTCTCTGGTCCCTTCTCTAGTCCCTTCCCAAGTCCCTCCTTTAGTCCCTTCTCTAGTCCCTCCTCTAGTCCCTTCCCAAGTCCCTCCTTTAGTCCCTTCTCTAGTCCCTCTTCTAGTCCCTACTCCAGTCCCTACTCAAGCCCCTACTCAGGTCCCTTCTCAAGTCCCTTCTCTGGTCCCTTCTCTAGTCCCTTCCCAAGTCCCTCCTTTAGTCCCTTCTCTAGTCCCTCCTCTAGTCCCTACTCTAGTCCCTTCCCAAGTCCCTTCTCAAGTCCCTTCTCAAGTCCCTTCTCGAGTCCCCTCTCGAGTCTCCTCTCAAGTTCCTTCTCAAGTCCCCTCTCGAGTCTCTTCTCGAGTTCCCTCTCGAGTTCCCTCTCGAGTCTCCACTCGAGTTCCCTCTCAAGTTCCCTTTCAAGTCACCTCTCGAGTTCTCTCTCAAGTCCCCTCTCAAGCCCTCTCTCGAGTCCCTTCTCGAGTCCCATCTCAAGTCCCTTCTCCAGTGCCTACTCAAGTCCCTCCTCTAGTCCCAACTCCAGTCCCTACTCAAGTTCCCTCTCTAGTCCCCTTTCAAATCATCTCTCGAGTCCCCTCTCAAGTCACCTCTCGAGTCTCCTCTCGAGTCCCCTCTCAAGTCCCTTCTCAAGTACCCTCTCAAGTCCCTTCTCAAGTCCCCTCTCGAGTCCCTTTCCAAGTCCCTTCTCAAGTCCCCTCTCGAGTCTCCTCTCGAGTTCCCTCTCGAGTCTTCTCTCGAGTTCCCTCTGAAGTTCCCTCTCGAGTCCCCTTTCAAGTCCCCTTTCAAGTCACTTCTCGAGTCCCCTCTCGAGTCCCTTTTCAAGTCCCTTCTCAAGTCCCCTCTCGAGTCCCCTCTCAAATCCTCTCTCGAGTCTCTTCTCGAGTTCCCTCTCAAGTTCCTTCTCCAGTCCCCTCTCGAGTCTCTTCTCGAGTCCACTCTCAAGTCACCTCTCAAGTCTCCTCTCGAGTTCCCTCTCGAGTTTCCTCTCGAGTTCCGTCTCAAGTCCCCTTTCAAGTCACCTCTCGAGTCCCCTCTCAAGTCCCTACCCACTGTCCTGGTCCGTTGGAGGTTCCGCTGGGGGTCCTGCCAACTCCATGTCCTGTCCCGTTGGGGGCCCCGCCGACTACTCTTCTGCCGGGGGTCCTGCCAACCCTATGTCCTGTGCCGTTGGGGGTCCAGCCGACACCTGTTTCGTCGGAGGTCCTGCCAACTCCATGTCCTGTCCCGTTGGGGGTCCCGCCGACTACTCTTCTGCCGGGGGTCCTGCCAACCCTATGTCTGTGCCGTTGGAGGTCCCGCCGACTACTCTTCTGCCGGGGGTCCTGCCAACTCCATGTCCTGTCCCGTTGGGGGTTCCGCCGACTACTCTTCTGCCGGGGGTCCTGCCAACTCCATGTCCTGTCCCGTTGGGGGTTCCGCCGACTACTCTTCTGCCGGGGGTCCTGCCAACCCTATGTCCTGTCCCGTTGGGGGTCCCGCCGACTACTCTTCTGCCAGGGGTCCTGCCAACCCTATTTCCTTTGCCGTTGGAGGTCCCGCCGACTACTGTTCTGCCGGGGGTCCTGCCAACTCCATGTCCTGTGGTGTTGGGGGTTCCGCTGAGGGTCATGCCAACTCCACGTCCAGTATCGTTGGGGGTCCTGCCGAGACCTGTTCCGCTGAGGGTCCTGCCAACCCCATATCCTGTCCTGTTGGGGGTTCCGCCGACACGTGCTACGCCGGGGGTCCTGCCAGCTCCATGTTCTGTTCCGTTGGGGGTCCTGCCGACACCTGTCCCGCCGGGGGTCCTGCTGGCTCTGTGTCCTGTCCTGTTGGAGGTCCCGCCGACACCTGTTCCACCGGGGGTCCTGCCGACTCTGTGTCCTGTCCTGTTGGAGGTCCCGCCGACACCTGTTCCACCGGGGGTCCTGCCGACTCTGTGTCCTGTCCTGTTGGAGGTTCCGCCGACACCAGCCCTTGCTCCATCCGGGGTCCCATTGACACCAGCCCATGTCATGTCCAGGATCCCGTCTACGCCTGTCCCGTCGGCTCCGGTTCCTGTCCGGCCGACACCGGGTCCTGCTGAGTTCGCCCGCTGTGGCCTTCGCCCCTTTTTGAACTCTGCCTTGCCCCCGGGCCGTCCGCCCGAGCCCCCCTTCTCGGCCTCTGCCTTGCCCCCGGGCCGTCCGCCCGAGTCCCCCTTCTCGCCTTCTGCTTTGCCCCCGGGCTGTCCGCCCGAGTCCCTCCTCCGGATCCCCTCCACCCACCCTGCTGGATGTTTTGGACTTTGTTTTTTTTTAGGGACGTCTGGGATCCGTCCCTTGAGGGGGGGGGTAATGTCACGATCTGTCTGTGTTGTGTTTTGTCTTGTCTTTTTCTGTCTTTGGTTTCCTGTTTTATTTTGAAAAGTGTTCACCCCCTGTCTTGCCTGTTGCTTTCTGTCTGTTTTCCCTCCTACCTGATTACCCGATTGTGTTCACCTTGTGCCCCTGTGTTTTCTCCTCCCTCCTCACCTGTGTCTTGTTTGTGTGATTAGTCTTGTGTGTATTTAAGTTCTGTTTTTTCTGTCTGTCATTGTTGGTTCATTGTTTGTCTTTGACTGTGTCACGGGGTAGTGTTCTGTTTTTGACATTTTTTGCCTTAGAATAAAGGAGTTTTCTTTGAAATCTGCATTTGGGTCCTGCCTGCTTCACTCAAACCCTGACAGTCCCCCTAACATGGCACTTAGTCTATTTACATCATCCAGAGAAACACAACTTCAAAGGGGCTTCCTTATAGTTAATAAAGTAATTAAACAATAAAATGTCATATTATCTGATATTACCATAAAAGAATGTCATATTATTAAAGAACACTATCTTATAGAAGGCTATACAACCACCACTTATGGGTATTTTTACACTCCTCTGTCAATTATTCTTATCCGTAGTGTGAGATCTAGATGATAAATTGATTTTTTGAAAAATAAAAACAGTGGTTATCTTTCAGAGATCGCAGGTAAAGACTCATAGACCCTGTCTCTGCTGTCAATTATTCTTATCCCTAGTGTGAGATCTAGATTACGCAAAAAGATAACTTATTTTTGAAAAACAAAACCTGTGGACATCTTTCAGAGGTGTGTGTGTGTGTGTGTGTGTGTGTGAGTGTGTGTGTGTGTGTGAACTCAAAGGCCCTCTCTAGGGTCAGCAGGGTGGGAGGGAGGGACAGCAAGCAGGGGTGGTGGAAGAAAAAAGAAAGGGGGGTGAAATGATTTTTTAAATTTAAATAAACTAGCGAAGATGACCCTTTTAATCCCTATGAACACTCCAGGGTTCATATATGCTTACCTACCTCTACAACTTCAAAAAGATCTACTTAAATGTCATATGATCTGATATTACCGTAAAAAGAGTCACTATGTCATATTATTAAAGAACACTATCTTATAGCAGGCTATCTTATAGAAGGCTATACTATTTGGTTTATCATTGACCGATCATGACCTAGTAAGATTATTAACAGATTTCACATCAAAAGGGCTGATCAACCCCCCTATTGTGCCATATCCTTATCAGGGGCTATATCTGGTGGATCATTGACCGATCATGACCTAGTAAGATATTAACAGGGTTCACATCAAAGGGCTGATCAAGTCTTATCAGGGCTATATCTGGTTTATCATTGACCAGTAATGATCTACTAAGATACTAACGGGATACCAAGGTCTGATTTCAGAGTGACAGGTGCCACTTCAAAGGGATTTTGGAGGCGGGACTTCCGGTTTTATGAGGCGGGACTTCCGGTTTAGGGGCGGGACTTCCGGTTTTAGGGTCATAAATCATTCCTTATCAGGTACTTAATCTAAATCTGACACATAGTGGGTTCTTAATATTACTGGCATACTGTGTATGTTGGCTTGTAGTAGTTGAGTGAAGATACAGTTACTCAATATTAGGGGAAACTATAAATATCAAGTTTTATTATGTCAACAAAAAAACAGAAGCAAACAGTTCCACAGACATGTCGACCTAGATGACACCTTACAGTAATGCTGGCACACTTCCTGTATCAACACATTCAGAAAGCAACACGAATCTCTGACTATAGAAAGGGGTGTGGCTGGTTGTAGTGATCTGATCTAACAACAGAGTACATACAATCTGTTGGCATTTCTCTCTCCTTTCTCCTTCCTCTTTTCACTTTCCTTGTTGAGAAATCCACTGATGCATAAGTCACTGCCTTCGCTTCTTCATCCTGCAAAATTAAAATGAAATGTGTCAACGACAAACTTTTTAGCGATTAGGCGACTTTAAGTATAGATTGCTTTGCAGTGATCTTTGCATACTTTCTTTCGTCTAATTTTCAGCCATCAGTAACTATATGTATACCTTTAAACTTAATCACTCTTTATGAGGCATACATAACATCCATTATGTTGTAGCTACTTAACAGTTGTTTTATTATACTGTTGTTGTATAATTTGATTATAATCTGTGTCTTGAACAAATAAAAAGCACACCACCACATATTTACCATGTCATTTGATTGACCCCCAGTTGACATGTCAGGTCCAAGATGATGGGAAGCACTCACTGCTCCTGTTTGAATGTAAAACAGGGTTTCAGAGTATACACGCATCAATTTGATTATTGTCAGCCTCACATTGGAGGAAACTGAGGAACAAACACATTCACATTTTCAGTTGTTTCCTCTATAGTTACACACATTGACTTCTTGTAATCTGCTTAATTTACCGTCAGTGTTGTTGTGATTAATCTGATGAACTCCTTCAGACCTTTAAGCAGTAAGGGATAAAGTTATTTGTTCAAGGCTACCTGGATAATGTGTACTTCTGGGATCAGATGTTCAATAATTCCTGTTTCAATAGGATATTCTGTATTACACAATAAATAATATATATCCTTTTGCATTCAAAACAATAGATTAAGTGACCTCAGGTTTACAATTCTGTAACACTATGACAGAAAAAAGAAACAAACATCTGTGGAGTTTATATTATTGAGTCAGTAGTAGTGGCCATGGTGGTTTTACACAAGTAAAAGTATTTGACTATTAGAACCGTCATCTCATTTATTGAATAGAAACACAAATGTACACTATGTTGAGCCAAAAATTGGATATTGATGGATTTTACATAATTTCATCATTTATGAGAGCCAATTTAACGTCTTGTCTCAAGGTCTCTCAAGGTCTTAAGGTCTCTCTCTCTCAAGGTCTCTCAAGGTCTCAAGGTCTCTCTCTCAAGGTCTCTCTCTCTCAAGGTCTCTCAAGGTCTCTCTCTCTCAAGGTCTCTCAAGGTCTCAAGGTCTCTCTCTCTCAAGGTCTCTCAAGGTCTCAAGGTCTCTCTCTCTCAAGGTCTCTCAAGGTCTCTCAAGGTCTCAAGGTCTCTCTCTCAAGGTCTCTCAAGGTCTCTCTCTCAAGGTCTCTCAAGGTCTCTAAAGGTCTCAAGGTCTCTCTCTCTCAAGGTCTCTCAAGGTCTCAAGGTCTCTCTCTCTCAAGGTCTCTCAAGGTCTCTCTCTCTCAAGGTCTCTCAAGGTCTCTCAAGGTCTCAAGGTCTCTCTCTCTCAAGGTCTCTCAAGGTCTCTCAAGGTCTCTCAAGGTCTCAAAGTCTCTCAAGGTCTCAAGGTCTCTCAAGGTCTCAAGGTCTCTATCGTGTCTTGAATCTCTCTCTCAAGGTCTCTCAAGGTCTCAAGGTCTGTCAAGGTCTCAACGTCTCAAGGTCTCTCTCTCTCAAGGTCTCTCAAGGTCTCAAGGTCTCTCTCTCAAGGTCTCTCAAGGTCTCAATGTCTCTCTCTCAAGGTCTCTCAAGGTCTCAAGGTCTCAAGGTCTCAAGGTCTCTCTCTCAAGGTCTTCAAGGTCTCAAGGTCTCTCTCTCAAGGTCTCTCAATGTCTCAAGGTCTCTCTCAAGGTCTCTCACGGTCTCAAGGTCTCTCTCTCAAGGTCTCTCTCTCTCAAGGTCTCTCAAGGTCTCAAGGTCTCTCTCTCAAGGTTTCTCAAGGTCTCAAGGTCTCTCTTTCTCAAGGTCTCTCAAGGTCTCAAGGTCTCTCAAGGTCTCAAGGTCTCTCTCTCTCAAGGTCTCTCAAGTTCTCATGGTCTATATCGTGTCTTGAATCTATCTCTCTCTCAAGGTCTCTCAAGGTCTCAAGGTCTCTCAAGGTCTCAAGGTCTCAAGGTCTCTCTCTCTCAAGGTCTCTCAAGGTCTCAAGGTCTCTCAAGGTCTCTCTCTCAAGGTCTCTCAAGGTCTCAAGGTCTCTCTCTCTCAAGGTCTCTCAAGGTCTCAAGGTCTCTCTCTCTCAAGGTCTCTCTCTCAAGGTCTCTCAAGGTCTCTCAAGGTCTCAAGGTCTCTCTCTCTCAAGGTTTCTCAAGGTCTCAAGGTATCTCTCTCTCAAGGTTTCTCAAGGTCTCAAGGTCTCTCTCTCTCAAGGTCTCTCAAGGTCTCATGTTCTCTATCGTGTCTTGAATCTATCTCTCAAGGTCTCAAGGTCTCTCAAGGTCTCAAGGTCTCTCAAGGTCTCAAGGTCTCTCTCTCTCAAGGTCTCTCAAGGTCTCATGGTCTCTATCAGGTCTTGAATCTATCTCTCTCTCAAGGTCTCTCAAGGTCTCAAGGTCTCTCAAGGTCTATCAAGGTCTCTCAAGGTCTCAAGGTCTCTCTCTCTCAAGGTCTCTCAAGGTCTCTCAAGGTCTCAAGGTCTCTCTCTCAAGGTCTCTCAAGGTCTCTCAAGGTCTCAAGGTCTCTCAAGGTCTCAAGGTCTCTCTCTCTCAAGGTCTCTAAAGGTCTCAAGGTCTCTCTCTCAAGGTCTCTCAAGGTCTCAAGGTCTCTCTCTCTCAAGGTCTCTCAAGGTCTCAAGGTCTCTCTCTCTCAAGGTCTCTCAAGGTCTCAAGGTCTCTCTCTCTCAAGGTCTCTCAAGGTCTCAAGGTCTCTCTCTCTCAAGGTCTCAAGGTCTCTCTCTCTCAAGGTCTCTCAAGGTCTCTCAAGGTCTCAAGGTCTTTCTCTCAAGGTCTCTCAAGGTCTCTCAAGGTCTCAAGGTCTCTCTCTCTCAAGGTCTCTCAAGGTCTCAAGGTCTCTCTCTCAAGGTCTCTCAAGGTCTCTCAAGGTCTCAAGGTCTCTCTCTCTCAAGGTCTCTCAAGGTCTCTCTCTCTCAAGGTCTCTCAAGGTCTCATGGTCTCTATCGTGTCTTGAATCTATCTCTCTCTCAAGGTCTCTCGAGGTCTCAAGGTCTCTCAAGGTCTCTCAAGGTCTCAAGGTCTCTCTCTCAAGGTCTCTCAAGGTCTCAAGGTCTCAAGGTCTCTCTCTCTCAAGGTCTCTCAAGGTCTCTCTCTCAAGGTCTCTCTCTCAAGGTCTCTCAAGGTCTCAAGGTCTCTCAAGGTCTCAAGGTCTCTCTCTCTCAAGGTCTCTCAAGGTCTCATGGTCTCTATCGTGTCTTGAATCTATCTCTCTCTCAAGGTCTCTCAAGGTCTTTCAAGGTCTCAAGGTCTCTCAAGGTCTCAAGGTCTCTCAAGGTCTCAAGGTCTCAAGGTCTCTCTCTCTCAAGGTCTCTCAAGGTCTCAAGGTCTCTCTCTCTCAAGGTCTCTAAAGGTCTCAAGGTCTCTCTCTCAAGGTCTCTCAAGGTCTCTCAAGGTCTCAAGGTCTCAAGGTCTCTCTCTCTCAAGGTCTCTCAAGGTCTCTCAAGGTCTCAAGGTTTCTCTCTCTCAAGGTCTCTCTCTCTCAAGGTCTCTCAAGGTCTCAAGGTCTCTCTCTCTCAAGGTCCTCAAGGTCTCTCTCTCTCAAGGTCTCTCAAGGTCTCTCAAGGTCTCAAGGTCTCTCTCTCAAGGTCTCTCAAGGTCTCTCAAGGTCTCTCAAGGTCTCAAAGTCTCTCAAGGTCTCTATCGTGTCTTGAATCTCTCTCTCAAGGTCTCTCAAGGTCTCAAGGTCTCTCAACGTCTCAACGTCTCAAGGTCTCTCTCTCTCAAGGTCTCTCAAGGTCTCAAGGTCTCTCTCTCAAGGTCTCTCAAGGTCTCAATGTCTCTCTCTCAAGGTCTCTCTCTCTCAAGGTCTCTCAAGGTCTCATGGTCTCTATCGTGTCTTGAATCTATCTCTCTCTCAAGGTCTCTCAAGGTCTCAAGGTCTCAAGGTCTCAAAGTCTCTCTCTCTCAAGGTCTCTCAAGGTCTCAAGGTCTCTCTCTCTCAAGGTCTCTCAAGGTCTCAAGGTCTCAAGGTCTCTCTCTCTCAAGGTCTCTCAATGTCTCTCTCTCAAGGTCTCTCTCTCTCAAGGTCTCTCAAGGTCTCAAGGTCTCTCTCTCAAGGTCTCTCAAGGTCTCAAGGTCTCTCTCTCTCAAGGTCTCTCAAGGTCTCAAGGTCTCTCTCTCTCAAGGTCTCTCAAGGTCTCATGGTCTCTATCGTGTCTTGAATCTATCTCTCTCTCAAGGTCTCTCAAGGTCTCTCAAGGTCTCAAGGTCTCTCAAGGTCTCAAGGTCTCTCAAGGTCTCAAGGTCTCAAGGTCTCTCTCTCGCAAGGTCTCTCAAGGTCTCAAGGTCTCTCTCTCTCAAGGTCTCTAAAGGTCTCAAGGTCTCTCAAGGTCTCAAGGTCTCTCAAGGTCTCAAGGTCTCTCTCTCAAGGTCTCTCAAGGTCTCTCTCTCTCAAGGTCTCTCAAGGTCTCTAAAGGTCTCAAGGTCTCTCTCTCTCAAGGTCTCTCAAGGTCTCTCTCTCTCAAGGTCTCTCAAGGTCTCTCAAGGTCTCAAGGTCTCTCTCTCTCAATGTCTCTCAAGGTCTCTCAAGGTCTCTCAAGGTCTCAAAGTCTCTCAAGGTCTCAAGGTCTCTCAAGGTCTCAAGGTCTCTATCGTGTCTTGAATCTCTCTCTCAAGGTCTCTCAAGGTCTCAAGGTCTGTCAAGGTCTCAACGTCTCAAGGTCTCTCTCTCAGGTCTC
>CM062271.1:12588961-12619664 GCA_031216635.1 Dissostichus eleginoides | reverse complement strand
AACAACCAAGATGCAAGATCATCTACAACCTCGACCGGCACATGCAGTAATTGATGCCTTGTGTATTATTACTAGCTGAGGGAACAAGGCTTTTTAAGCATTGTAGCTGTCGTTATGATGCCAAAATCTTGCCTGTAGCATTCTCATTACTGGGCAGTTGAAAATGCATCACAAAAGGAATGGGAGGTCAGGCGGTGGGACACCTAAAGAGTGTCTTGAATTCACAATTGCTGCACAGGCCAGGATGTGACTTGAATGCCAGTTATTTCTGTATCTTCAGGGTAAAACAATATGATTAAATATAAAACTACTAATCTGCAACAGGAAGTATGTTTTCAAAGAAGCCATTTAGGTTTAGCTCAAGATTGAAATCTGCATTTATTAGATTTGGTATTGATTAGTTTTCCCTACAATATCCGTTGCGTTTTTGAGATGGTTTTTTTGTTGTGTTTTTTAGAGATATGTGTTCTCTCTCTCACACATTATTTAGTTGTTTTGTACAGTAGACTGTTTAACAGTACTTCAAATAGATTAGCATGATTCTTTTTTTTCATTATATAGCTAAAGTTTGGCCTATTAAAAAGAAGCCTGTTGCCGATTTTCGTTTAAAATACCTTTCACAGATGATTTATTTAAATCCTCCTGCACATGCAGAAACTTGCCTTCCTTGTTTCTTTCTTGCTTATTCTTTTTCTTTTATGTAGGAGTCAGAAAGGTGTGCATGCATGAATTCTTCCAAACATTGCGAATATGTGTTTTCTGATCTCTGGGGTTTTTTGTGAGATGATGAAGACAGATGATCGAGAGATTGTGGGTTACATTAAAAAAAGAACAGGAACCCAAAATAAAAGATGAATTTCACCATTATCACAAGAGAGTTAAGCCATGTTTAAAACATAAAGTCCCTTACACACCAAGCCGATTTCGGCCGTCGATAGATGTCGATAGATGTCGGGCCGTCGGTGAGCGTCTTGTCGCCCTACTCAGATTGGTGTGTCCCGCCCCGCCCCGTCGTGTCTTTTCGGCCTTGCCGACACCTTCCGCCGCCGATTCGACATGTTGAATCGGGAGGCTGTCGGCTAAAGGCCGTCGGCTAAAGAAATCACTCTGATTGGCTGTTCAGCTTAGCGAATCAGTGCATGAGAAGCGAAACGGAAGTGAGGGACCCAAACAAACTATTAAGAAGGCAAATCTGAGATTTCATTTAACTCCAGCTCTCGACACAGGTTCGGGAAAGCCCCATGAGCTTCTCGCTGTAGAGTGAAAATGGAACGCACACGCTATTTGTTGTTTGTTTATATCACGCAGTCTGTTCTTCTTCTCTCGGTGTATCACGCAGTCTGTCTTCCGGTTGTTGCCTCTTTTGAATGACGAATACACACTACCGCCGCCAGCTGGTAAGGACAGTTATTGCCACTCACGCATGCGCAGTTCGTACGTGCAACTTGGCCGTTGGCTTAAGTCTTTGCGGTGTGTTCCAGTGCGAAACATGGCCAAGACGCAGGAGACGTGAGGCGACGTGAGGCGACGTGAGGCGACGTTCCGTCGGGACGTGTTCTTTGGTGTCAGTTTGGTGTGTAAGGACCTTAAGAGTTACTCAATTTGTGAGTATAATGTCTAGGTTTTTGTAGTCGCCTCTATGCAATGTTAACTTGATTAATTTAATATGCCATTCAACAGCTGAACTACAGTTTAGTTATAATGTTTACTGCTGCTTCTCTACAGTGAGACGTCATGCATTTCTGCTAATTGTCTTATCTTACACAATAACTAGGCTAAATGTAAACATTAAAAGATAGTAACAAGAGAAAAGTTCACTCGACTAAAACCTGAGAAACTAACGGACATACACATTCAGTTATAAGGCTGTGGATTGTTCACATTGCAGGTCTGGTTTTGACTGCTTCGCCTTAATGACATGTTGCGTACTCATTCAGTCAAATAGCTCGTCGACAACATAGTGGACCTGAAATGGCACATCTGTCTCCAGCTGTTTCATTGAGCTGACACGTCATTTCAACTAGAGGGATTCTCATGGTTATACCCCTGCTCCAACACCCTAAAGAACCATGGGTAATGAAGGCCCTGTCAGCTTAGAATTCTTTCATAGATCATCTGGTGATTTTATTAATGCATGAAGACTTGCTGGGTAGACCCACATCTCGGCCCCGCCCCCCAGGAGAGCATGATTAATGGTGTTCCCCCAAACTGCATCAGTTAGCCAGTGCTATCTGGTATTTGTCTTTACAAGATCGTATCGACTTTTGGGAGATCATGCAGAAAATGAACTGTCATGTGTGCAAGAGCTCGCTGAAACGAAGAGTGGTATTACCTTCATTCTACAGGCGAATAGAAACAAGCCTCAGCATGGAAACAGATACACCACAGTGATGGTATACACAATGGTACACAGACACCTCCCTGGCATCTTTCTGAGAGGAGAAATGTTGTTCTGCCTTTAATAAGTATAGCTCCCATCTTCTTTTATGGAAATGGGTTTTACAAGAAGTCTCGACGAGGATAATACACATCAAGCCGTTCCACTGTTTGGTGACACCACATAATGGCGTCATAATTTCTTCCTTCGCATGCAGATAGAGAATTTACCAGCGAACACTGACAGCAGGCTTTGTCTTTGTACTCTGTAAATGGCTACTTAAAGTCAGATTAACATCTAAGACCAAACCTATAACACCCTTTGATTTTAAAGAGGTTTTTCTCTCTGACTCTTACACATTTGCATGGACTTCAGAGAGCCATAATCACTACATAATACGAGCTTCACTATACATAATGACATGTTTGTCTTTTACATGCCCCTTTCTTCAAAGACATTGTAACTTGTATCATAAATGTCACATTCAACAAAGGAAACGTTGAAAATACAACGTAGTAATGAACTGAGTAGAAATAAACGATAATTGAAGCAAAACTTTTTTTGCAAAGGTGGGCATGAGGCGCATTTTAATTTGTGGTTTGAGAATTCAAAAGCTTTATCCAGTCCTATATAGAGATTTAGAAATGTCAATCTTTTATTACTTAGTTATCACCCCATTTGCTGGACATTTTTCAGAACTTTCCAGGATTCAAAATCAACTGTTAAATGGTTGAGTTTCCTTCCTTCCATGTAATATGCAGTCAAATCATAAATCTAGACTCACTGACAGATAGCAGAAGTCCTCCACCTGCTATTTTGGGGCAATCTGGAAGAAAGTGATTGCATCAACCAGGCTAATAATGCAAGTTTAGCCTGGGGCAGATGTTTCTGACAGGCCATAAGGGACCTAAGCAAACCGACAACCAGCGGGAGGGAGGAAAAAAGGAAGGAAGCCCTCTTCCTAAAGCAATTCTCATCCGCCCTACAGAGGGTGACTGCTTTTGGAAGATAATCGTGCCTGGAAAAAAAACAGCTACAGTAACACTAGGAATTTTATCGGCAAACCACCTTCCTCTTTCGCCGATAGGGATATGAAAACTGGCAAGGCGGGGAAGCATCATTTCCGGAGGGTCACTGCACACATGATAACCCCACCTGCTCTTTTTTATTCCCTTCATTTTGTGTATGCTCTCCACTCGGTTGCGTGCTTGATGAGGTAAACACATTGGTCCCCTGGCTTCCGAAATCAATTGGATTCTGAATTTGTCTCCACAGACACCTGATGGACCCTGTGGTGCAGCTCCGTTATGGGGCCTAGAGGAGTGCTCCGGCTGCACTCCCTCTCTTCAAACAGTGAGGAGGAGCTGGTGATTAACCATGACACAACAGCACTCCTCTCACTCCCAGGCAGAAGTAGAGATGCCCTGCCTCTCTCTGCTCTCCAACTGTGATGCAGTGTTGGGGAGAGGCCAGAACTGCGCAGTTTTTGGATGAGCGTTGCTCCTGCGAGAGCCTGTAAAGTAGGTTGAGAGGACAGCCATACCCGCAAGTCTCTTCATAGGCTAATGAACATTCTGGAAAATAATTAGTGAGATGCAGCCAAGTGTTGTCTTTGACCTTAGTAACCTTCATCTGCCTCCTTTTTAACAAACAGCTCCACTTTATTGCTCATGATGGCTTACTTATCCACTAGTTTAATCGTATTAGTGGATAAATATAACCAGTTTTACATTTTTGCTAGCTAAGTAGTTGCCCTGGGAAACAAATGACAACTATCAAGTGGTGCTTAGCAGGAAACAAGTGCTTTATTTAGGGGGGGGTGTGTGACGTCAAGTCGTGTCACGTGACTTGAATTTTGAATTCAGCCGTCCCTTATAGATACTATCTCTTTACGTATTAGTGATGGGAATCCCGGATCATTTGGCTCGGCTCCTAAACGGCTCTTCATTTTACCACAGTTTAACACGGAGCCTCAGTTTCGCCGCTGCGAGGCTCCGGCTCTTGCAGTTCACGCGCGTGCCCCACTAGCACCCCCCGTCAAGGCTCGCCGGCAGTACACTTTCCGTCACAGGAACACGCTTTGCTGGCGGCGAAAATAATCCCACCAGACTCCTTTGCCCCTCCAACAGAGGGATGTCCTTGTCCATTTTCCTTTTCGTCATTTCAAGCGATAAAAACTCGATCTTCTCTGGAATTATTTATTTTATTGGACGCCCTAGGCTCGAGTTCAGGGCGTTCCGAGCTGAATAAGGGCGTCAAATGACGGCAAGACGCCCCCCTGGCGGAAACGCTGCCATTAACAATATAACAGAAATAAGCACATAATATTGGTCGATATATCAGCCAGTCCAACAAAAACAAAAAAATTCTAATTGTTTTGATTACATTAATGATGATTTATTCATTATGCCATTTATAGTCAATGTGACTTTTGAAATCTTCCCCTGATGAATAAATTGTGCATTTTTGATATGCTACAGTGATATTTCATTAATCCTCAAAGCAGACAGTCTTCTAATTTGGGTTTCAGACTGAAATGTCAGCACAGCAGCACCTGACATCATTTGCAAAAGGACTGTTCAGCAGGTTGCTGTCAGAGGGGCATGAACTCCATCCTCCTGGCTGAAGGAACATCTCTTTAATTACCAGGTCAACGTGACAGTGGAATGGGGTATGATTTATAAGGGACATTTAATTTTAAAAGGGACAGTTAATCCCAAAGAACATACCTTTCCTCTTAGCTATTATGCTATCAATCTAGATCGTGTTGGTGTGAGATTCAAAGAGGAGACCGACATTACTAACAATATCATGAGTCCAACACGGGAATTAGTTAGACATTTCTTTAAGCCTATAGATCGCCAAAATATGACAGGTTGACTAATTTTGAGAACTTGTTGGTTGAAAATTAATTGCACTTATTGCCAAAGATTTAAATAAAAGTAGGGTTATTTTCTGCCAACTTTATCTGACCTACGCCTTTATTATGAATTTGGAAATGCATGAAGTTTAATTTGGCATTTAATTCTGTTTACTCCTCAAGCTTCTTTAATAAGATTACGCTGCAAGCACTGAAAGAAAGACGTTCACCGGAATGTCAAACAGCAAGCTGACGTGCACTAGTTTTTCTCACAGCGAGCAGAATAACTCAAGGTGAGATCAATAGGCGAGAACCTTTCGACGAGAGGAGTCTCCTGCTAACTAGCCCTAAAGAGACATTACTTAGTGCTTGCTCACACTGCGACAAATGAACTCAGCACGGTCCCGTTAATGTGTAATTAGGGAAAAGTACAAGACAAATTTTTTAAGTACTTCTGCTCATTAGATCAGCTTCAATGGCGGATTTTTCATGTTTAAAGTTATAGAGATGAGTTTGGGTAACAATGGAGAGTTCAAAAGGTATTCCTTATTAACACCAGTGTTTCCCCTACCATTGTCTTGGCCGGGCGCTGCGCCCTGCCAACGGAGCCCCGCGCCCTGCCTGAAATTCAAGGTGTTTTTTTTTTTTTTTATTTAGAAAAAAAAAAAAAAAAAGCACCAAATTGCAACTGAAGTAATCTATCTACGGTCACTTTTCACATTGAACATGTGCTCTTTTATTAAATAAACTAAACGCCTATGTTATTTATCCAATGTATGTGCATGTTTCAGTGTCCACTGCTTTGCGTATTCACATTCTCCCTCCGCTCTGTTTCTGAAGGGCGGGGCTCCGCTCCCCCCCCCCCCACACACACACACAGGAACGCGACAACGAACGTAGCGTGCGCATTCTAAAAATAGCTCACAGATGGTGAGCAGGTACCGCGGTTTAGAACTACAGTATTTAATTTGACAGAAAACAATGAAACGCCAGCAGAAGAGTCTAATGAGTTGGGTGAAAAAAAAGACAGGAGATGTGAGTTGGTTTATTCAGTAAATCAGCTCTGTTAATTAGTTCTGTCTACACCTGTTGATGTGAGGCTAATGCAGGATTTGCTAGCTTGATGCTACCGGCATTTAGCGGCAGTGACTCAACAAATTTCCTCTTAAAATTTATCGTCAGCAATGTATGACAAGCAGACTGCTTGTTTAATGTTAGACTCACACCAATAGCTCAATATGATCATAACACGATTGCTTTCATATCAGAGATCAGATGAGGTGGAGCTGCCTCCAGCAATAGAGGACTTCTCCACCCTGAACAGGGTAAGAAATACCTCTCACAATGGCATTTGGCATTTTAAGTTATCAGTATTTTTTATCACTTTTAAAGCTTAACATTGAATTTATTTGCAGGTCAAGACAAACATCCGCAACAGGCTGCAGGGGGACCATCTTGCAGCCTGCATGCGGATCTCAATAAATGGGCCAGAGGTGTCGGACTTCCCATACCAGGAGGCACTGGAAACCTTCTTCAGAAAACCCAGGAAGATCCACTGTAGCAAACAAGTGCTCACTGTGTGGATAAACACAGTGTGCCAGGATGTTGCAAAGAGTTTGTACTGATGTTGTGTTAATAAAAATAATACGATATTACGACGGCTTCATGTGCGTAAATTACATTAATAGATGTTTCCCAAAAATGTTTTGGGTACCCCCCCGTTGGGGCCAGCACCCTGCCAAGGCAGTAAACCTAGGGGAAACACTGAACACAATATACAATCACCATATTATTATTTGATCTTTTTTGGAAAAATATGCAAAATGTTCCAATGATGTTAAGTGGAAATACATTTTTACAGATAAAGTTCCACAAATCCAAGAGTTTCCTTTTTGCTTAAAACCATTTGCTTAAATAGTGATCAATTTGACCGGGACAGATGTGACATAGCACTTTCCACTGTACACAATTAGCCTTCATTTGGAGTGATGTTTTGTCATTTTGGTAATGTTTTAAGTTGCTAAATGGCCAACTTTTTACCAGCTGTTCTTCAAATACTTCTGTCATTTTCTGTAAACGTTGATAACGAGAGACGTAAGACTGAACCAAAATAGAGAAATTGTGTGCTTTGAATCCAATCGAAGAGTAGAAAGAATGTTGAGTTGAGGTGAACTGCAGAGTTGGGTGATAATTATCTGTGGGTTGTCGTGATCCATTTTTAATATAAAACATACTGATAGTAAATGTTTAAACTGTGCTGCAATAAAAGGATGAACAAATAAATAATGTGAACATGGTTATTAACTCTAGGTTCATCTCAAATGTGAGCACACCTGTAGCTGCTAGATATTTGGCGTCTTCATCAAAGACTTTCCTCTTTGACAGTGTGGCTGGCAGTGCTGGAGGAAAATGTACCAAAAATGTGTTTTTCAATTCATTGTTGCCAAATCTTAAATTCCATTCGTATACAATATTGAACCTAGAAATCGATCTTGAGTAGGGTTGAGCTAACTTAATCAGCAAGTGTTTAGCATCCTTATCTTTGTAAACAGAGACAAAAATCAAAGCTCACAGTGAGATACTGTTGGATGTGAAACAAAAATAACTTGGTTTCACAAGAACAACATAAAAGAAGAAGATATCTGGCACGCTCCTGGACTTTTAGGTAGTGGAGCTGAACTGTTTGAATTAGACACAGACTTTAGGTTTGGCTGCAGTGGGAAAACCCCTTTCCAAGCCTTTCTTGTTCGTGTTGATCTGATTAATATTAATGCACCAGTCTGGTTGGTTTGGCAGTGGTGGAGCGTTCCCATGTCTTGTAATGGTTAATTCATACGCTGGTTGCTTTTTTCTTTTTCCTTCATCCCACTCCCTAGTATTTTTGCTTTCACCTGAGAAGGATCTTTCCTGTCCATCCAGTCCTCAGTTTCAGTTGATCGTGCTCCACAACATTCCCCATAATCCCTTGCTCTGCTTCCATTTGATGTCATTTCTTCTTGGGGATTAACAGAGATGCCCTGAGGGCTCGCGATAAGCACATCTTTTAGAACAGCCCAGTCAATGAAAACTAGAATCAGGATACTTAAAAGTTTCACTTACATACACACCCACACAGAGTTGCAGCCTAGAACACAAACACACACATAAATAGTGTGTCTTGTAGAAATGCCCCGCTTTTTGCCTGAACAATCAATAGCTGATCCTTGACGGGCCGATAACAGATGTTTACATGTTGCTTTGTTTTGTTATAGCAGGTGTTCCATAAGGCTTCAGATTAATTTATCTCAACATGGTTCTGAAAACTTTTATAGGTAGGATCAAGGTGCCAATTAGCTGCTAAAAGCTAACGTTAACTAGCTGTACTTCTTCCCATGTAAACATGAATTGTTTGCTCAAAATGTATATCGGTGTCTAGCAATCAAGGCCAATCTCCCAATCACATGTTTGCCAATTAATCAGGGCATCCCTAGTCTCTAGAAAACTGAAAACACGAGGGTTTTATTTGATTTAGAGTTGCTGCTTTACTTGCTGCTCAACATAAAATAAAGTTGATGGAAATATGCCAGCTTTTTATGTTAAATAGAATTATACTGTACAAAATTGCATTTTTCTCAAGAGCACTTTTGCGGTTGTGTCTGTCAGCAGTCGGACAGTGAGCCCCGAGGCTACTCAGTGATGGCTGTGTGTGCTGCAGAGTTTGGATAAGAACAATATTCTGTCAATTACACGCTGGGTTTTTTCCATGGTCCCTGTGGACTGTGGATTTTTAGCATTTGTCAGCTTGTCCTGAAAAGTACTTATTTCAGAAGCCGGCTCTACTATGGCATTTAGGTATTGGAATAATATTTGGCTCACAGCCTTTTCTCGCCCAAAATGTGGATTAAGCTTGTAAGCCTCAGACAAAAACACCATTGCTTGGTTTAGACGTTATCTATTCACACATATAAATTGGAAACCCCAAAATAAAAGAGACCTAAGACACATATTAGTACAAGTGAGAGAAATTAATAGTTCAAGCTTTAAAGGCTTCTTAAAGAAAATGTGTGTTAATTTAAGCTGACAACGTAACCATTAGGAGTTAAAATGACAAAGATAAATGCAAGATAAAAGAAATAAAAATGCCTAAATAACAAGTAACGGATTAAACTGAATGACAAACCTTTGAGGCGGGCTGTTAAATCATACGATAAGTGCCGCCTTCATTCTCAGACAAAGCTAATTGCTTGGGAACCAACCCGTATGTTTAATGCTATTCAGAGTTTCAAAATTGGATTTTATTCCGACCATTTTATATTATACGTCACTGTTGGCTAAAAAACTATCTTTTGAATTAACCACGCCTATAGTCGCTCCTGAGATAAGAAGTGGAGAACAGAGAGGTTTGACGCTAACCTCAATGAGCAAAAAATAAACAAGCACCCTCATGTTTTCGCAATTGAAGCTGACACTATGGTCCTCAGTCAATACCCACTGATCAATACGTAGACCATGCGGAAACTGACATTTTCAGACGATGCCAAGCATAAAGCATTTATGCATGGCTGAGTTATTGACCTCGAAATGGGAAAGACGAAATACACACACATTCACAACATAGTCTATAGATAGACTACTGTGTTTTATGGTTGTCGTTACTCTAACATGAAATGAGACCTCCATATAAAGCGGCGTCTTTTCTGTAATTCCTTCGCCACTTATGCGTGGAAAAACAGGATCATTTGCATCTCTCCGGGGGATGTCCCTGCTGGGCTTTGTGTGGGTTTCATTGCTCATGTTGGTCTGATTGCTAAAAATGTCCTCATTGCACTTCTAATCATTCAGCAGATAAGGGTGGGCCGCTCTCTGGGAGAAGAACAAATATAATGAGGGACACACAAAAAAAGTTAATGAGGTTTTTCCTGTACTACACCTCTAGAGGCAGGGGTCGGCTTAGCAGCAATGTCATTAGGCAGGAATTAAACTGGGACTGTTGTTTTGCTGTGCTATCAATTTATATGCTTAATTGCATAACTAAACCATTCTGCCAAAACAAGGCAAGCTGAAGATGCAGCAGTGTAACTGTGACCGGTTCTATTTAGTATCACAAGCTTTTCTTAGTATGTCTCGTTCCTTGCACAATTGCTTCTGCATGCACACAAATAAACCCTGCTGTCTTGTTTTGTGTTTGAGCATTTGTTGCAAACTTTTAAACTAGAGCAGACACAAACTCAGTCCCAAGAGAAGCAATACATTAGAGAATACCCTTTAGCAAGCAGGGGACTATGTCCTAATAGTATTTTAAAGCAGCTGCACTTGGCAATCCATCATGAAGATAGCAATCTCAGTCTGCTCCCTCATACTGCAGTAGACTTACCGTCATCACAGACACAGGCGCCGGCATATACACTTATGCATCGAGGAGTTCTGGAGTGCTTGGAAATACAGCATGACGCAACAAAATCCAATAAAATGTGTTTAATCTTGATTTGATTACAGGTAACATTAAACTTTATCAGGACATTTTATCTGCCCGCTACCAAATTTAATTGAATCTGTGCCCTTCAGACCAGGTAGGCAGAATGGACTCTGCTCAAGATAATGTCGTTCAGAAGGAAGCTGTCCCACTTCTTTCACACACAACGTGTGTCCCAAAAAACTGAAAGTGGGATAAAATAGGCTCCTGCTACTTCTCTGGGAAATGTCATATGTGCCACCTTCCACCCCCACACACACAACGTATATTTTTGGGGGAATGAGGCTTTGAATTCCACCCTTGAATAAGATGAAGTACATTTACATGTCAGACCAAATCTACGGAGTGAAGAACAATTTACATTTAAATAACATTTAATAGAGACACAAATGGGGAAGGAATTCAAGTTTTTGTGAGGTTGACTTATGTTGGAATAGTTAACTTTATTTACATTTGTGATATGATCCGTATCTCCAGACTGAAAGTGTGAAAATCAACTTTGAGATTTTCAAATGTTTACTGCTATTGTTCAATGTGTCATTATAATCTTGTCATGTCTGCAAAGATTGCTGAACTGAATGTAATTGATTTGAGTGGAAGGGCAGAACATGCAGAGACAGACACACAGATAGACAAGGCACAAAAAAAAATCTGACAGAAATGTCAAAATGAAAAATTGAACAATTTATTTCAATCTTCCTTTGCTTTGTTATGCGGGACACTAGCGATGATTTTTCTGCATTTCCTTTCTTCTGATATACTGACATGATGAAGGCCTGCTTTATTCTCACACTGCTGCTTGACTGACTGATGTTTTTTCTTCAAAGACGTGGTAATATTTTCATTTTCCTGATTGTGAGAAACTCTTTTAACTCTTGGGAACAGCACAAGGGGAGGACAGTGTGGGAGAGTTTTACACATCTATCCCCAGTACGCACATCCCCAGCCATTTATCGCTGCTACCGCACCAAACCTTTGTAATTTAAACGCGAGATATCGGGATGGGCGGCACTGATGCCAGGTGCATACTAAAAATAGTGCACTCTCATTGGACCCTCTCCCAGGGATGCCATTTTGTTATGCATTATGCATATATGCAAATACGGGACGAGGAAATTGATTATTTGAAAGGGCACCTGTGGTTCCCAGCTCAAAGATATATGCAACAGGGAAATGAAGTGAACAGAGCTATCATTTAGCCGTCACACAGCTGTATGGAGAAACACTCTTAGACAGTTCTGTAATTCAGAAGTGGGTGATATATGGGGATGAAATCACAAGCAGCCTCGAGGGTATATACAGGTATAGGGAAGGCACTCTTGTCTGTTTCTCTGTGTAAGTGGACAAGAACATTAGCTTAATTACCTCTAAAAGCGCAGTATAGAAAAGTGTAGCCGCAATCATCACGTCTTTAATCGCCTTTCATAACCACAGCAGTTTCAGCATGGAGAAAATGGTGTGAAAGCAAAAAGTTTCTAACAATATTAAAAACAATTTTTCATAACATTTTAAATAATTTATGGTATGCTTAATGTCTTTAGAAACATGGTAGGCGACTGGATAGCTAAACAACACTACATATTTAAGATATAGCCCATGATGCTAATCCACTGTTGCTATGGAGAGAATATAGTCAAAATCAGTGATTCGTTTTTTTGGAACAAAATGCTTTTTATGAATTGAAATGGACTTTACCCCTGAGGTTTTTACACACACTTGTTTTTAATGTTGACGTTTCAACCAGATATTTTACAATACCTCCAAGCAACTGATGAATCAGCCAGGAATCTTTCATAGCATTACAGAGGCTCCAACTGCGAGAATAAATATATATGCAGGAAATGAGCAGGACTTTTACTGTCTGCAATCTGGTTGACCAAAGTAACTCCTCACACGTTAGTATACATTCACAGACTTCAGGAACTGCTCAGCACAGGCTGCATCAGTCCTGTTTATGATGGTCACTCGGCAGACCAAGTTGAGCAAACAGAGTTTTATTTTCCTAAGACTACACCAGCAATAACTGTAACACCATTACTTCCCTTATTCATCCAGGATTGTAAAGCCTATTTGAGAGTCACATTAATAATGTCTGTGACCTCTGAAAAGTAAAAGGCCTCTAAAATCTATACAGATGCTGAGGGGAAATTGGTCAACGATTGATCAAGTAGTAGACTTTATTTCTTAATGAACACTATCTTCACCAGCCACTGACAAGTAGTCTACTCCATCATGTTATTATGGGTAACGGTGTGCAACTCGCCTCTTACACTACATAAACTATATATACGTATATGTGCCCTGCTTTATTCAATCCCAGGGGAGCAGAGAGAAAATCTTCCAACAGCATTTCTCTGCCAACTTCACTTGAATCCGATTCTTTAAATACCATTTCCTGTCACCGACTCATATTTCCCATGGTACAATGCTGCTCACCGTCGTCATCATGCTCTTTAGCTGCGTTCGCTTGAACAGCCTTAAAACTACTGTTTCTTATGGATTGAACTCAAGAGTGCTGCTATCATAGTTTGAATTATTTTAACTATGACCTTGTCTGCTGCTGAGCTTTCAAATTATAACCAATCAGATTACACACGTGTGTTCTGTAGCTGGAAGCGACACAAGCAAGCAGGGAAGACTACTATGAAAACTAAACCATCAAGCTGCATTCTCTGCACACTACCTTATGTTGGGTGAGGAGAAAATATCCTTTCATTTAAAGGCAGGATTTAGCTCCAGCCATTGCTTTCTCATTCTTTGACAGGCTTATAATATATGCAAATGTATATCTGCATGTAGCTGTTTGTATATTTCACGTATTTTCTACACTCTTCACTATTTGTGAACTTCTTTCATGCCTGTGCAGAATCCGTCCATGTGAACAGTGATTCACTCCATCTTAACAATTTCATCAAACTGAATTTTGTAAAATCGTTTTACTGGGTAAATCGTACATTTTGAAACACCTGCCTGCTCTTTCTTCCTATAATGACACAATTCTACTGCCGCATCTCGATATTTGTAGCTTTAAAACGCCCGAGGGAGATGAATGAAGTCCAACCTCCTGCTGTGAAGTAATCCTTCTCCTTTCTGACGAAGATTCTTTCTAACAAGCAACTGCGGCACACTTTCTTTTATCCTTTCTTGTGGGTCCAAGAGATACACACAGCTACACACACACACTCTTATAGAGTGGTGAAAGCAGACGGAGGCACTGTTAGTTCTGAACAAAGGTGACAGATCTCAGTCATCTACTCACGGCAGGTGAAATTGGGGTCTCGATCTTGACGCTGGCTGGGACCTTTGTGACCCAGGCGGAGATCTAAAAATCCTGAATGGCAGCTACATGTGTGACGTGTGAGAACCGGGAAGTAACAAGTCAAGGAACCAGGGTAATATCCTTAGTCACATGCGTGGGTCTGTGTGGGGATGTGAACTTCACGCACTGGTGGTGTGAATACAAATTGATTCTATTGTCTCTGAAGAAACAGTGCAATTATCCTGCGTGTGTCCCTCCCATCTGCTGCCTCTCTATGCTCTGGATGCCTAAGCCACATACTGTGTGAGCACTGGCTGGCAGAAAGGTGTGTAGCCATAAGCTTCATCAGTTCGAGCTATAGAAGCTGATTTCCCAGCGCCCCCTGCATATGTGATGATGCACAGTGCGCCCACACGGTACGTTATGTTTGTTTGCATGTAACAAAATCAACAGCAATTAGTTGCACTATGAGGATGTTTGAGTTCATCTGTAAACTCTGTACAACACAATACATTGCTTTTGAGTTACGCATAAGGTAGACATACTTAGTAAAGAAGACACTGAATGGGCCTCATTCACCCAAATCTTCCATAGCTTTTGCTCAATTATCTTTCGGAAAATACTTACGCACTGATTCCAACCTTTTGAATGTGTAAAAGGCTGGAATCAGTGAATAATTAAAGGTTTTCCTTAGCTAAAATGTCTATAAATTGAATATCTTTTCATAATTTTACTCTGTTTACTTTCTACTTTTACAAAAAAAATTGTATCAAGAGAGAAAACAATCATCTTACCTCTACTGGGGGGTAAAAATAATTTGGAGCCCTGCTGTATTTGTGGATCGATGTCTGTGTGTGCCTTTAACAGAGGTAATTGTGAGGGTGCAGTTCCATGAAGGTGTGTATTTGTACACATTGGGGCGGCTGTACGTATGTGTTTGTGTCCACCTGATCGCCAGCCGCTGTGGCCATTAGCCGGCGGCTGTTCAACGTGCAGGTCAGAGTTCGGATCTAATCTGGAGGATGTGTGTCTGATGAGGTCTCCACTGTAAACAGAGTGGCCAGCCGGAGCCAGTTGCAGAAATCATGTAGCCATGGGCAGTGGGGATGGAGTGGGCAGGCACACATTAGCACAAGGGTAATTGCTGTCCCAACGGCAGCCCACTGAATGACATCTAATATTGCATCGGAGTGGGCTAACCATTACCTGGCGCGGAATAAGAGCTTTTTGTGATGGCCGCTGAAGTCCATTGGGTTGAAAATGGTTCATCATACACCCCAGTCGACCAATTTAGCCTCCTATGCTGTCTGAGAAAGGTACGGCAACTAGATTATTGATTGTCCTTGGGATCTTTTCATATGTTGATGTTTTTTCTGTAGACTTTGAACTGACAGGTGGGTTGTTAGAGTGAAGAGGGTGACTGCTGCATTTATGGATGTGGTGCATTGCAGAGGCAACACAAGCCTGATAATTGGGGGCCTTTGGTGACTTAATCTAACCGAAGGCTCGCTCAGTTATGCAGGATTTGAGTTCACAAGAATAATATGCTCCATAAGCAAAATGTGCTCTCAAATGTGCTCTCAAATGTGCAATGTGTTTGTTTGCAGCCAGTTTCATCACTCTGTGGTTATTCACTCTGACATATTAAAAATGCTTTGATCACTCTTTGCAGAAAAAGACATTCCGAAAAATATATTGTGTCGCGCTCATGCTTGCATAGCTCAAAGTTTTGCATAAAGGAGGATACATCTCATGAATTTACCCCCGCAGGGAGTGCACAATTTTACAGCTCTGTGCTAAACAGATGCCGCAAAAGAAAAAGAGTAAACCCAATAAAAAATATATTAGAATGATGAAACAGTAACTTTACGGCTACAGTTTGCAGAAGCCATTGCAGAAGGTCTCTTTTGCTATCTATCACTACATCCCTTGTGTTCCAGAAAAAAGAAATTTCATCTCACTTTAACTCTGATTGTTTCCCTTGCATGCCTAATTGCTGCAATTCATATTTGAAACGTCTCTCTTTACTGCTTGCCAAAAAGCTTGAAATCAGGCAGGAAAGTCATCAGCCTCCCAGATTCCAGATTAGCTATAGGACTTCAGGCCCTGATGAGCAGATGTGGAGTTTGATTTATAACGCTTAACTCAACTACAACACCTCCTAAAGTTTCTCAATTTAAATATGTAACTCCAAAATGTACATGTGGACAATTTAAACTTTAATTCAAGCTCAAAACCTGCAGTTCCAGTTCATCAAAACTAAAATAATTGGATTGCTTCCCTAATAGAAGTTTAACATTATACCAGTGTTATACCGTGATAATTAAAACTGAAATATTGATATCATGTTAATAATATATGGGCTTCCATTTTGAGTGAAATTCCTTGGACAAATAACAAGACAAAACTCAAAATAAACTAAATAAAAGATGAATTTGAATGATAGCATTTTTCCCTGTAGACATTGCAACAATATAAGTATTGTGAATTCTTGCTTGCGGGAAAACTGTGTTGTCATATCTGGTTTGCCCTGTTCCCTTTGGTCTGCATTTCTCCCCTTCTGGGGCATACATTTGGTTGTGAATCTAGTCATTGCTTGTACCCAACCCTGTGGTCTGTGACTGATACTATAGATGTTTGAACAACAACTGCGAACGGCTCCTTTTGTGCTACACCTGAAGAGATGGACCCTCTTGCTGCCTTTTATGACCAAACATGGAGCTTCCAGCATCTTTTTCAAAACGTACAACCCACTTCCTCTCATCAGTGCAGCAGTCAGTCGTGCTCCTCGCAGATTAAACGCAGCAGTCGGTCCCGCCTCAGCAGCAGAGTTTCTTTATCTTGCGCCATTCTGGGCAACAGTTCAGCGTCAAAGAAACGAGACTGCATCGCTTCAACACAGACGTGCGAATAAGTGATTTATTTGCTGTTAACAGTGCAGTATCTCTCCACGGCTGGAGTTCATCTATGGGCAATCTCTGATATGTATTCTTTGGTGCAGCTAAAAGGGCATCCTTCTCTACATAAGAAGTATTTAAAAAAATGGCTTCATCTTTATAATGGCACGTATAATAATAATAATAATAATGATAATAATTCCTTACATTTATTATAGCGCTTTTCCAGATGCTCTAAGCGCTTTACAAATACACATTACACACATATCACACATGTAACGGTCATGTACTGTGGACAATACCCACAGGAGCAAATTCAGGTGAAGTGTCTTGCCCAAGGACACAACGGCCTGACGCAGTGGCGGGATTCGAACTGGAGTTCCCCAACGCCACCATCTGATGATCAACGCGCAGCCCACTGCGCCACTCCGTCCCATGACGGTATCACTTCATCAATAAAAAAAAACATTGTTTGTTCAATATTTTATGGGTTTAGTCATAATTTTGGCTTTGTATCAACTTTATCATTCATTTGCCTTTGTCTCGGACTTCTGCTCAACTTTTTTGGGCTCTCAAAAGACTTACATTGGTGAAAATCATTTCCTGTCAAATTACAGAAAGAGGCTACCGCAGTATTTTTATACACAAACTGATCAGTCAGTCATTCAGTCTGTCAGGAGCCAGCTGGACCAGGCAGCAAACAGGCAGCTACCCAACGCTGGAGGGGAATCCAAGGCGAGGAAGACACATTGTAAGATTATCAAAGAGAGCAGAGGGCTGTGAGTCTAAAGGCTTAGTAGAGGCACACTAAACAACAACAAGAAGTAAGGGGGTGGGGTGTGTGGGGGGTCATTTTGGTGGCAGAATGAGTGGGAGAAAGACGGAAAATGGAGACGGAGCGCAGATAAAGAGATGTGTTCCTGAGATGGTTGAGAATGAAACCACCTCTGTTGACAGTCACATGGGAATTGCGTGTCTGCTAAGGTGTGTGTGAGAGTCCAGGGGAGGGATAGACAGAGTGTGTCTGTGTGTGTGTGTGTGTGTGTGTGTGTGTGTGCGTGTTAGACAGTTTGCGTGTGTATCCGCACAGCAGGGCACTTAAGTTTTTCCCGGGGGCTGTTGTTTGTTTCCTATCTGTCAAATCGTATAGAGGAAATATTCAAAACACATTCAGACAGACACCTTGTTGGTAATGCTGAACTTTGGAGGTCACACAATCTTCAGGGGGAAACTATATTTACCGGGCCAAAGATTTTATGCTAAGTAGTTTATTATTTATAGGCAATGTGTATGCGGTATTGTTCTCTGCTTTTTTTCTTTATTATAGAGGCAGCAAGGCAGAAACAGACATTTGGTAAACTAATAAATCATAAGTTTGATCAGCAGACAACACAGTACATGGTTCTGGATTATGGAGCATTATTCTCTCTTTTCTAATGTTTTGGGGGATTTAGCAGATATGTTGAGCATACAAATTGGACTTTTGGTTCAAAGCATTTTATATCTCATACCCTTTCTGAATGAGAATGAGGTTCTCTCCATTTATGATGTACAATGACTGAGCAAGACTTTGCTGTCCAGCAGACATAACAACACACTTATTAGGGGGGGGGCGTGTGGCGCAGTGGATAGAGCCTTGGTGTTGGGATCAGGGGGTTCAAACCCCACTGCAGTCAGCATGTCGTTGTGTCCCTGGACAAGACACTTCACCCCAAATTACTCCTGTGGCGATTGTCCACAGTATTGAGTATGTAAGTCACTTTGGATAAAAGCGTCTAACATGTAATAATAATAATAATAATATTAGCATTACTGACAAATAATATGCAGCAGTATTGCTTACAAACAATGTCTGTGAGAGGTAAGCTGCCACACAAATTATGACAATTGCGAACAATTTCGACATCTAATCTTTTCACTTCTATTTATGAGGCAACAATGCTGACACAGTTTACAGGGGAAATCATGACTTGTTTAAGCATTTAGTGGTGGATTAAAAATAAATCCATTTACTCAAGTACAAGGCATTAGTACAGATCCATTTGACAGCTACTACTAACTTCAATACAAACATATGATACACATACTCAAATGTAACACATTGCTCGATGCGACTACCTGACATACATGTATAACAGTTTGCTCCAAATTGCTTATACATTAATAATAATCCAGTTTTCCAGAATCCTTTTTACTTTTTATACTTTAAAAACATTCTAACAATAATTTTAAGTTTAACAAAGTACTTTAATAATCTGGTAATTAGTTGAGTAAACGACCTGAATAACCCGTAACAATGCAAGTCTTAGATATGTTTATGGAAGTCCTGTTATTATATTGACATTTTATTTTAAATGGTTACAAAACTGTACCCCAAAGTAGTAAGTCACCACCAAGTCTCAGTTAAATGTAGTTTCTTTCTTGTTTCCCCCTGTTAGTAATACATTATTTTCCAATCATTCTTTTCAAAGGATATTTCTGTATAACCTTTGGAAATTGGAGGATATTTAAACAAAACATATCCGTGTTGTGGTAGAAGAACACAAAGAGGTAAACTATGACACACCTGCTCTCCATGCGAGTGTCCATGATGAAGCATCTTGTAATAATTTCAACTTTTATTGCAGCTCTCCTTGCTTGCAGTCACTGTGAGGACAACAGAATTTAGCATCAACTCTCATTGAAAATTAATGCTATTCAGTTTGTTGCCTACTGCCTAAATCTAAATGTAGCAGGAGATGAGTCAAATGGTTAGAGGAGAAAGATGTCTCCTCTTCACAGAATGAGCTGCCCTGTAGCTTAGTCATCCTTCAAATGACACACACACACACACACACACACACACACACACACACACACACACACACACACACACACACACCGAAAAAAGTCTTGTTCATTATCATTGCCAGTGCATGTAAATATGATTAACACTGCAACATAAATAATTAGCATGACTACAATCAAAGCAATCTCAAAGCCATTTTAATCTCCACTGACATGCAAACGGGACATGATGTCACGCTTTCAGATTTGTCTGTGCATGTTTTCACATTTGCATAAAAGAAGACCTTAGAGTTTAGTTGAGGTGGCAGTTTAGTACAGAATCTACAGTATTTCACTTTAGTCAATGCAACAACCTGCCAATAGAGATCTTAAGCAATGCAACAGTGTCTTATTCCTGTTCACCACACACACACACACACACACACACACACACAGGTATTTCTAAAATAGCAGGAATTAATTTCCACACTGTCAGCATCACCTCTTACCCCCGGGATGGCTGCGTTTCCTCCGAGGGCCCGTCTATGCCTTGTTAGCCAGAACGCTGAACGTTCTGCAGACCCTGCAACACTGTCAACCTCATTTCAGCCGTCTAAAAATCCCCACAAATCACCTCAAGAATCCCCTGCCACTTTGCTCCTAAGTTCAACCCCTGTCAAAGTCCCAGCTTATGTACCCACAAGCATGAGTAGTCCGTTTCTTGTACGGTTCCCCTGTCCACCAAGTGGGGGCACTGTTGCATTTCTGAGCTTGTTTCCCCGTGCAGTACACCAAGGTGATGAGGTACAGAGGTGCCACAAATATCTCCTGTGTTATTCATGGTTGCAGGCAGAGACCCACTGTTTAGGGAGACTTTGGTCGAAGGTTTGGGCACGATTTTCTGTTCACACACTTGCCAAAGCCCTTTTAGGGTGCAAGTCAGCATGCCGCCTCACACCAGAGACACAGACAAAAAGGGAGGAGAGGGAGAGAGTGGAGCAGAGAGCGAAGGAGAAACCGACTTGAATTCAGAAGCTGTGGTTGCTGCACAGTGTTGTCTCCTGAAGCAAATGAATATGACACTTTTCTGCCGACTCAGTTTCCAGACAAATACCAAATCAGTCGTCCCCAGGACTCTGCGTTGGAGGTACACCTCTCCTCCCTTCACTGAAATCCCCCGCAAACAAGGCAAGGCTTTTTTTCGTGCAGCACCTTTCAAAAACAAGGCAATTCAAAGTGCTTTATGTGAGGCATAAGGGCATTAAGACAAGATATAAATGAAACACAAAACAATATAAAAAAGATATGCATTAATTGGATTTAAAAGGATTCAAAAGAAAGTGAGATAAGAGATAGGAATAGGATACACTAGAATAAAAATAACTGACCAGTGCAAGATATGAAACAGGTGGCGATCATTTTCTTCCCTATCTGCCTTTGTAGCAGAGAGAAACAGAACATGGTGAAAGACAACAAGAGAGGTTTGTTTTCTCAGCTTTATCTCACCACTGTTGAAGAGCAAGATCTTTTGTTCAAACAGAGATTGGTGGAAGTCAAATCATTTTGCAATCATTAGAACATATATATTATATTCCCCATCCAACACGTCCATAAAGGATTGCAAAAAGGCAAAAATAGAACAATGCCAGCTTGCAGACTATTGGAAATTAATGGTGCAATTGTACAACTATATACGTACTTTCCTTTAGATAGCATCACGTCTTAAACATACAGCTCTTTATTATGTCATATTTTTGATAACAATGAAGACTATTCTCACCCCCCTGTAGTGAACACTTAATATTATATTCATTTTGTGTTTTGGTTGCAATCCTAACAAGGATTCTTCTAAATATTACAACTGCTGTTACTCCAGTATTTGATCAGTTTAATGCCCATCATTAGGACATCAATGTGTGCTCAGAAATAGTCATATGGTGATGTATAACAGAGCTCAAAGAAAGGAGGCAAGCGTGACACTTAGGCGGCATCTACACGGAGACGAAAACCATAACTAACCGAATTCGATATCAAAAAAGTCTTCCGTCCACACGGTATCGGCTCAAGAAACGTGTCCGTCCACACGAGGCCGCTCGACCCGCTGGAGACGCTGTAGTACATATGCCAGGCCTGTAAGTGGCGCTGTACTTCCGCTACAAAATACACCAAAAGCAGCGAAGGAGACCCCCCGAGCATGGTTGCCTTGGTTGCCTGGTTGCCCTTCTGTTTATTCTCCGCGGTGGATTTAGCAACATGTAGTTCATGTAGTTCTCCATGTCCACTTGTTGCTGATGGTTGTGGTAGAGGAGCTGTAGATTTTGCACTAACATCTGTAGCATGGTCAGTAGCAGTAGCTAGTAGTAGTAGTTATCAGGAAATGATCGTATAGGACGTACACACGGAGCCGTTAGGCCCCCCAGAGCGATTCGTTCGCAGATCTACCCACCTTGGGACCCGTTACCGTTTGAGGGCTCAGTTTCCGCGGTTCCGTTACGGCCCCGTGTGGACGAACCGTCCATACGATAGAGAACTGTAGCAGATAGAACCCGTTTCGTGTCCGTGTGGACGGGGCCTAATACAAAACCACTTGACGTGCTTATATAGAATTAAGTGGTGTGAGATGTGTGTAGATGACACTGCGCCAAACTGACAACATTGTTTAGTGCTGAATTTGTATTGCAAATGCCACTCTGAACCTTTTCCCCCACATCCTGCAGTGTACTGACGGATAGCTAGTGCCATCAATCAGAAAATCCCATGATAGCAATTTCCTTTTTGTCTGATCAAACCATCAAACTCGAATGTCTCTGAGGGAGGTGATCGGCAAGGTGATGACTGGGATGTGAGTGACAGTGAGGAAGAGGGAAAGTGAAGGAAGAAATGAACGAGCGGAGGAACTCTTTCAGAGTTTAACATCATTCATTTCCGTGTAATAAAGAGTAAACATTACCTTTGAATCAATCCTTATCATCCCAGTCATCATCAGATAGCTGTGACCTTTGACCTAATGGCGGTTAAGGGACAGCTAGAGGATATAAATGCTCGAAACTAATGTCAGTGTTCTGTTGTTGCTGCGAAATTGATTCCCAAATGGGCCATCATTGACATCATAAATTGGGACCATGTGACCTTTATCCTGAACCTTTCACACTAAGATAACTGCTAATGGATACTTTCACAGAGGGAGGGCTTTAAGAATAACAACCATGATGTTCCCGTCAATAAAATGCAATTGTAAAGACAGCACAATGTATAATACAAATAGACACACTTAAATGTAATCAATATTTAATGGAACTGCATGTTGATGCTATATTTCAACCTGCTTTCTTACTTCTCTTACCTGAGACTCAATGAAAGGATTGATTGACTAAATCCATTGTCTGATGTCAACTACACTGTACCACAAGAGATCATGATTTTATTAGCCAAATTACTTAACTGAAGGCCAATTAAAATGCTTGTCAGACTGTATGTTGTGCCATCACTTGTGTTAATTGTGTCACGACGGAGGAGGGGAATTTTAATTATTTGCCCACTGACACAGTTGCGGCAATTTATGTTATTGAGGTTATCTTATCTGCGCAGACAAGTGTTTCAGAACAGAGTTGGAACAATTAGCTAATTATTAAATTAAGGAAATTAAACAGCAACGACTAACTTTGATCATTCTTGAAGCAAAAAGCAAAACATTTGCTGGTTCCAGCTTCTTATATTTCAGGATTTCCTGCTTATCTCTGATTACAATTGAATACGTTTTGGTTTTGGACAGTTGACAAAACGAAGTTGAAGAGATCCTCTTGGGTTCTGAGACATTGCCATTTTTCCAATATATTTGACATTTAATAGAGTAAATGATCATTCTATCAGGGGTTTAATAGAAAATAAATAATTGGCAGAATAATGGATAAATACCTTTATTGTTAATTATCTGACAATGGTGACACAAATAAAATATTACCTTCTCAAAAGTTTAGATTCAAATTCCCTTTTTTTGCAAATAAAGGAGAGACATTTGCTATGTGCTATATTGTCTGCCTTTACGGTGGAATGGCATTTAAGGAGCCCATTGGGTGCTGGAGTTAGAGTTGAAGCTAAGATGGCAGCATCAAATTACATTGGCATTACTGCAAGTCATGAGCTGAGACTCTGCAGCTGCGTCCTAAATCTCCCTAGCAACCACAGATGGCATTGTCACGAAGATTCACAAGCTGTGGACAAATAAAGGTTTAACACGTAACAGCCAGGCAGGAAACAACAGTACTCAACTGCAAGACAGCTGTGATTTAGTGGCACTTCTTAGAGCACTTCTACTGGCACCAACTTTACTTTGAGATGCTTTAGCTCCACACCAAAGCACTTTAAATGGCTGCAATTTTCTTTTAACTGAATATTTACAGTAGTAGACAAAACAAACGAAATCATCAATAGTGAAATTACTCTTTCCAGTACAAAATAGAACAGAAATAAACCAAAGTGTACCGTGTACTTCATTCGGTTTACCTGATACGGTTTACGTAAGTGCTGAAAACCTTCCAAATGGCTTTGAGCAGTGTTTTCAATGCAGAGACTCAAAACTGGTTCCTCCTGTAAATACGTAAGTAGTTGTCCTACTAAAATGCTGCTCAGGTTTTCATATGATGCAATATTTTTTAACCATATATTATTGTAATGTATAAATAAATAGGAAGAAATAATTGTCTAAAGCTTTTGTTGTTGTTTCAGGAATCATTGGCTTTTTGTTCTGGACAAAACTACAACTATATAACATGGTACATACAATATACCTAACAACAAAGTTCCTAGTTTCCAAAATGATTGCAGATTTCCTGGACTAGATTCAGTAGGATGACAAATGATCACTGATAAATGAGTCATTCTTACATTAAATAGCAAGTGGCACTTTACATAGAAGCTAACTGAATACATGAATTTAAATGCCTATGCTGCATCACCAAGTTTGCTGTGCAATAACAGTATGCAGTATGTTTATCATCCAACCTGAATGGCTTAATTTATATATTTTCAAGGCCAAGAGCAGCTATACAGTTGATGGGGGTGGTTCTGGTATGCGATGATTCATGTTGAGAGGTGGTTTACAAAACATTTGTCACATTAGATGCCCACTTGTAGTCCACGATAACAAACCCGCACACTTTCGAACCTCTAAGCAAAGGTTTAACTAGAAACGTACTCCATCTAGTACTGGATAGAGATGGCCTGTAGTAATATTTACTCACCTTTTCTATCCTTCATAGTTCTTTTTGATTCACTTTTTGCCTTTATTTTAATCATGAAATATCACACATTTGGATGCCTGAGATCGCATTTGATTCTCTTTATGATTCACAATGACTGGCACATTCTCTCCAAACCCAGACACTTAGCCTCTGGTGGACTTACAGCCTTCAGAGCTCCGAAATGTGTCATCCAAGTTTCGTAAGCGTTCAGCCCTGTAGTCCAGAGTCCACACAATGGGATTCAGCCTTGGTGTGAGTGACTCACGGATCAGCATTATGCAAACCCAACTGACTGCTTCTGCTCAGCTTTATTTTGTGGGCCTCAATCCACAAGCAGTAGCAGTGGCTGGAAATACTAGTTTGGGGATTGGAGGGGCAGCTCTTGTAAACAATTGTAGGAAAATACTACTACTGAAGCTGCTACACTATACTAACAATGACTACTAGCAAGAAAAAGTGATAACAGTACAAGAATATAAACTTGTACTTGTATAGGCTACTGCTGCACATAGGTGGGTGTTGTGTTTTTTCAGCTATGAATAGAACTCATTATTTCTATCTTTGCTTTAATGACCTGACTGTAAGGCTGTACCCGAATATCCGAATATTCCTTCGTTGGAGTACTATTCGCTGCCAAATTGAATTTATTGAAATCTCCAATATCAACGTAAGAGCTTGTGCCTCTTCGGGGGTGCTAACACTTAACCATAAACTTTATCGTTTACTTTCTCCGTCTTTATATGTAGATATGACGTTTCTCCGTTAATCTCCGTCACGTTGTTTCCATAGCAACAACAACTTCCTGTCAACAGCGCTAACTCCTTCAAAAATAAAAGCATGTCCATAAAAAATAGGAAGCCAAGCCAAATTACACTTAAGACATATACAACTTCAACGAAAGTAACAAACACAATGCAATATCCTTTTCAATTTCAAAGAACACAAATTGGGTTATATACATGAACAAATAACTATAAAACAAATGTATGTGAACATGGCGGCAGCGTGAAAAGCTGGGTAACTCTTCAACCCCACAAGAAGGATAAGAAGAAGGATATGGTGGATTAAATATCTCTGTTTTTTCGCTCACAACTAAACATTACAACTAAAAATAACTTTACCAAGCAGAAAACGGACGAACAAACAATTCGCGTCACCTGTCCCCACAATGGCGGAAGTAGGAGAAATAAAAGATCTGATGCTCGAAATGAAGGAAGCAATATCGAAAGAGATCAAAGACTTCAGAATGGATTTTAATGAATTTCGAGCTGAGACGGATAAGGACATAAAGACAATTATGCAACTGACAACAGAACTACGTACCGATCAAACCAAAACGAGCGACAGAGTGGATCAGGTGGAGTGCCGTGTCGGTGAGATTCATGACACAGAAATACTTCACCAACAATCAATAAAATATCTTGTAAATAAAGTCTCAGAGATAGAAGAACGCAATGACTACCTGGAAAGTAAGACCAGGCAAAACAACGCGCGTATATTCAACATACCAGAAAAAAGTGAAGGGGAAAATATGTCAACTTTCCTGAAGAAACTATTCAACGAGGTGCTTAACATACCGGGAGATTTTAACATCACCAGAGCGCACCGGGAGTACAGAGAAGTCAAGGATCGTGCCAGACCGATTATTGTTGCTTTCCTAAACTGTGAGACCAAGAAGCAAATACTACAAGCTGCATGGGGAAAGAAGGAAGTAACTTCGACATCAAATCGCACATCTTGGCCCCAGCAAAATTGAAAGTTTTCAGCGAAGATGGAACCACACAGACATATGCGAATCCGAAAGCTGCGGGGAAGGCTCTCCTGGAACGGGGCCTAGCTGGTGTGCCCCCATCGCGCGCCCAAGATACTCGGAGCATGGAACAGGACACCGGGCAGCGACAACGATGGGAAGTGGATAATAAACAACGGAGCAGTCGGAACATTACTGAACTGGTACAGGAGGCAGAGAAGAACCTTGGCATATGTGAGTGAAAACAGTATGCAGACCACGGTTGAACCGGTTATTATGTTTCAGAACTATGGTTAGTCTTTCTCACGTGTATGCCTACTTATGTTAATTAAGGGTAAACGTATGAGCCTGGTTAGAGGCATTATTTATGTTTTCCTTATTAGACAAGAAACCCTTTATGGCATGGAATGTTTGTTTTTGTTTTCTGCGTCATTTTTGGATTATTCTCTTTGTTTAAGCCCATATTCTTCTTCGATATACATATGTAGAAAGTACATTGAAAGGGGTTGTGACCGCAAACATGCCAATTAACTCCATGGCAAATGAAATACAGGCATGTTATATTGTTTTTGTTACTATGTGTACGTCAGTAGGTGTTATATGTTTTTTAGGTTTACAGTTTTGGGTCCTTATCAAGTATTTAAAGAAGGTTGACGCAGTTATGTCACTCATTTTAGATGACACATGACATGTACTAGTACTACGATTGCAACTTATAACTGTAACGGCTTGGCAAATGTCTCAAAAAGGAATGAAGTTTTTACTTGGTTGAAAGATAAAAATCATATTAAAATTATTTGTGTGCAGGAAACGCATTGTAATTTGGAAAACGAATTGAAATGGAAATCAGAATGGGGTGGAGATATTTATTTCAGTCATGGCACTACTAATAGTAGGGGTGTTATGATTATGTTTAAAAAAGAAACTCAACACTTATTTCATTCTGTACAAACTGATGAGGATGGAAGGTGGATTTGTTAGAGGTGACAGTGGATGACTTGCACATAAATATCATTAATATCTATGGGCCAAATGATGATAATCCAAACTTTTTTGAGGAGATCCATAAAGTTATCTCCTCCCTAAAAGATAACCAAAATATTATAGTTGGAGATTTCAATACGGTGTTAAACATAAGCAAGGATCGTACAGGTACTCACTCTTTTAATAATCACCCACAGGCCTTAAATGAAATTCAACAACTCAAGGCATCCTTAGATTTAGTGGATATTTGGAGACAAAAAAATCCAAATTCAAGCAGGTATACATGGCGCAGGGGACAACAAGCTAGTCGTATTGACTACTTTCTTATCACCTTTTCCCTGGTTCACAAAGTATTAAAATGTAGTATTGGTGACCGATTAAGATCTGACCATGCCATCGTAACACTGCAAATTATTACAGCAGAATATCCCAGAGGGCGGGGGTTTTGGAAATTCAACCTATCACTTTTAAATGATACGGATTTTATTGAAAAAACTAAAGAACTAATCAAAGATTTTTTTCAAATTAATAATAATTCATCGGACCCGCACAACGTCTGGGAAGCCTTTAAGTGTGTTTTTAGAGGACACGCTATTAAGATGGGGTCATGGAAACAAAAACAATATTTGAAAAAGGAGAAGAGTCTAATAGAGGAGGTAAATGAATTGACTAAAACGTGGATGAAAAGCAATCGTTATGCATAGAAACAACTTATTTGATAAAAAATAAACAACTAGAATTGGAACATTTATATTCTGAGCGTGTGAATGGTATAATTTATAGATCACGAGCCACATGGATGGAAAAAGGGGAAAAATGCACAGCTCATTTTTTAAGACTCAACCAAAGAAATTCTGCCAAAAAAAACATTATGAGCTTATATACTCCAAATGGTACTTTACTTACATCTCCACAGGAAATATTAGCGGAAGAGGTGGATTATTTTAAAACTTTATATGCTCTGGCTCCAGAGTCTTCTGTAGGATCCAATATTGAGTTATTTTTTCAAAAGAATTATGATCAGATACTGTCAGTAGATCAGCAACTAAGTTGTGAAGGAAACATTTTAGAAGAAGAGTTACTGGATGCTATTAATTCCTTCGCTCCTGGTAAATCACCAGGGATTGACGGTATACCTGTTGAAGTTTACAAAACCTTCTACACAGAAATTAAAAAACCTCTATTGGCATCCTTTAACTACTCCTTTACACAAGGAATATTATCAGATACACAGAAAGAAGGCATCATCACATTGTTACTGAAGCAAGACCCAGAGGGGCATTACAAGAATCCTGTTTATATGAAGCATTGGAGACCACTGACACTACTTTGTTGTGATACCCGCATTCTGTCCAAATGTATCGCACGGAGAATCAAAATAGTAATTGGGAATATAATAAAACATGATCAAACAGGTTTCATAAAAGGGCGTTTTATTGGAGATAATATTCGCCATCTGCTTGATATGATAGATAATCACGAAGAGGATGGAAAACCAGGGCTTTTATTTATTGCTGACTTTGAAAAAGCCTTTGATACAGTAAAATGGGATTTCATTCAAAAATCCCTCCAATTCTTTAATTTTGGGGAAACCATTATACAGTGGGTGAAGGTTTTATATAACCAACCTACCAGTAAAATAGTTAATAATGGATATTTATCAAAAAGCTTCAGCCTGTCCAGAGGCGTACGTCAAGGGTGTCCACTGTCTCCATATCTGTTTCTATTGTGCATTGAAATTCTTGCTATCAGAATTAGAAACAATTCTTGTATAACAGGCTTAAGATCAAATGGTATTGAAACAAAAGTAACATTATATGCAGATGATGCAACTTTCTTTCTACAGCCTGAAAAAACATCATTAGATGCCCTCATAGTTGATTTAAATAACTTTTCAAAATTAGCTGGGCTAAGGCCTAACTTTGATAAATGCTGTATTATGAGAATAGGAACATTAAGAGGCACAGATTTTGAGCTACAATGCTCAGCTCCAGTCAAATGGTGTAATGGTTCAGTAGATGTTCTGGGAATTCACATTCCAGAAAATCTCAAAGATCTAGTTAAGGTAAATTTTGAGCGAAAAATGCAGAAAACTGAGAAAATAATTCAACCTTGGAAAGGGAAAGCTCTCTCATTACAGGGAAAGATTACATTAATTAATGCTCTTGTGATTCCACAGTTTGTTTATCTTTTAATTTCACTTCCCTCCCCAGAGGCGTCTTTTTTTAAAAGCTTTGAACAACGAATGTTTAAGTTCATCTGGAATAATAAGCCTGACAAGATAAAAAGGCAATATATATATAATACACTTGAAAATGGTGGACTAAATTTAAAAAATTTGGCAGCAATGAATTCATCCTTAAAAGCATCTTGGATTAATAAGATTTACCATAATAGTCTTTGGAGAACAAGTCAGAACTTATTTTC
This sequence comes from Dissostichus eleginoides, assembly GCA_031216635.1. Lineage (NCBI taxonomy): Eukaryota > Metazoa > Chordata > Actinopteri > Perciformes > Nototheniidae > Dissostichus > Dissostichus eleginoides. Next base: position 12,589,652 of record CM062271.1, on the reverse strand, counting down.
GGGGCATTTATTTTTTGACTGTAAACTGTTTCCCTTTTTCCAATTAAAATCTCACCACTGTGAATGGTTATTCAAAGAAATATTAGCAGACATTTCACCATTTGTTAGAGATGCATTGAAGGCTTGGTTGAGTTTCCAGTATTACCCCCCAGATACACCAGAAGAAATCCAAAATCAATTAATATGGTTGAACTCAGAAGTTTTAATAGATGGAAAACCACTACTATGGGAAAGTCTCCTGAGAAAAGGAATTATTTTCATGAATGATTTACTAGATAGCACAGGTCATTTCATTTCATATCAGTGTTTTTGCTGTATGTATGGTCAGATATGTGATTTCCTTCACTTTAACCAGCTGCTTTCAGCTATTCCAACTAACTGGAAACGTAAATTAAAAAAAGATGGAAACCGACAACAGGTCTGTACACCTCATACAAGAAGTCAGAAATGGCTATCAAAAATGAAAATAAATAAAATAATTTATAATCACTGCTTACAGAGCAGGGGCCTTACTGCTTTTCCTCATGCGGTCTGTTCTTTCTGGGAAGAGGAATTTAATATTCTGATACCCTGGAAACAATTTTTTAGAACCATATACAAAACAACAATTGATTCCTATTCAAGAATCTTCCAACTGAAGATCTTTTACAAGATTATTGCTACAAAAAACAACTTAACACCTTTAATATCA